>VYZQ01047422.1:7891-19596 GCA_013400655.1 Mystacornis crossleyi | reverse complement strand
TCTCCATTTCTAAAGGGAATTCTCCATTTCTAAAGGGAATTCTCCATTTTTAAAGGGAATTCTCCATTTCTTAAAGGGAATTCTCCTGCTTTCAGCTGGGATTCAGGTGGCTGAAGGCACCAGCCAGATTTCCCTTTAGAATTCCCTACCGAAGACCGGAAATTTCTTGTTGCCATGGGATCCTTTGGGAATACAGGTTGGATGGTGGCAGAGGAGCCAAAGGGTTGGGAATTCCAAGCCATCCCACAGAAAGACCCCGTGGCCAATAAGTGAGGGATTCAACACCCTCCTACTGCACACCAAAGCACTGCTGTAATTCCTAAAATTCCTCAAATTCCCTGATTTTGGAGACTGAAGGATGGATGGGATCAAACCGCCCCGATCAGACTCAGTTTGGGCCCTTCTGAAGGAAAAGCAGCCACCAAAGAGGCTCAAAAATGACGGGATTTTCCAAGGTCTGAGTCCTCAGGGATGGGGATGTGGAACCACCTCGTGGTGGAGGAAAGAACAGGGAATTTTCTACTTTGGGATTTTTTAGCGAATCTTTGTTTTTAAATTGGGAAAATTTGTTCGTTCTCTCACTCCAGCTCCAGCATTAATCCCTCTGATTAGCGGGAAAAGCCAAAGGGCTCCCACCACACCCAGGATTTGGGATGGGATACACCAGCAGGATTCCCTGCTGGACACAGGGATGGCTTCCAGCACCTGGAGTTTCCTGAACCACATGGAAGTGGATTCGTAGCTGAATTTTTGGCATCTTCAGGGGAGGAAACGGGGCCCTCTCAGCATCCTCACAGAGACTCTATCAGCTCCCAGATATCTGGGCCAAAAGGGACTTCTCGGACAATTCCCTTGGATCATTAAATTCCACAAGTCCCGTGATTCCCTCCTGAGGAGCCACAGCCTGGATTTACAGCCCACCAAAATCCCGAGTTCAGCCCCAGCCCCGAGCAGAGCTCCGCGCTCCCACACGGCCCCGGTGCCCTCGTGGGAGCAAAATCTGCAAGTCAGGAATGAAGGGGTTTGTTGGTTTTGGGTTTTTTTTTTTTAACTCGGCGTTTCGTGGTTGTAAAATGAAACATTTTCTCCCAAACCACTTTTGAGGAGGAAAAGGTGCATTTTGAGGGTCCGGCTCCTCGAGTGGTTTGCTGCTCTCATTTTGGGTGGTTTTGTTCAAAGCCAGGGGTGATTTTGGATTTCAGTTCCCAAAATCCATTGGCTATGAACTGAAAATAGAAACCCTTGGCCACTCAAAGCCAGAGATTTTTTTTTTTAAGCCTGTTTTCTTTTTTTCCCTGCATTTTAAATCTTTTTTCTTTTTTTTTTTTTTTTTTAATGAAAGCCAGACGATATTCCAGGGGGGACAGCAGGGAGAACTTCTCGATCCGTTCCGGTTTCTCTCTCCTGAATTATTTAACAAAGGTGAGATTTTCGTCTCCTCCAAAGCTTTTCCCGCTCCTGAGGAGCGGTGTTTAATTAGTGCAGGGGGTTTTAATGAGGGTGGAGCACTCGTTCATCTGGAGCTGGGGATGAGGGGAGGACTGGTGATGTTTTCACGCCGACAGAGAGGAAAATCGAACTTCCATCATTTTTCATTCTTTATTTTAAGCATCCCCATCTGCCTTGTAAATCCCACCCCCCCCCCGCCCTTGGCTGCTGGGGAATGGAGCCTTCTTCCCCAAAATCCTACTTTTTGGAGGAGAAATCCAGCTAAAAATGTCATTTGATTCCAAATCCAGATGTTTATGGAGTCCACATCCACTCCCAGCCCTCCAAAGGAATTGTCTGGAGGTTTCAGACCTTCTGCTCTAATGAAATTTGGGAATCATTCCTGCTGAGAGCCGGGATTAACTTTAGGATTAGGATAACAGGGATGGCCTGGATGCACGGTGACATCAGCAGTGACTCCGCTTCGAGTGGTGTCAGGAAAGACACCAGGAACACATTCCTGGTAAATGGCTTCCAGCAGGAATCTGCCTCATCCCTAAACTCACAGATGTCTTTTCCACTGGCCCGGGATCACAAAATCCAGCGTTTTATTCCCAGCTTCCTGGCTCTGATTTCAGCTCCGTGCTGAATTCTCTCCCCTTGAAGTTCAGCCGGCGAAGGACGCGATGAAATGAAGGATGAGGGACAACTTCCAGCTGATCGTCCCACCCCTGCTGGCTTTGGGAAGCAGCAGGGACACCCTCCCCTACCCCAGGCTGCTCCAAGCCCTCTCCAACCTGGCCTTGGACACTTCCAGGGATCCAGGGGCAGCCACGGTTTTTCCTGGAAATCCAGTCCAGTCCCTTGGGCTCTCCCAGGGAATTATTCCTCCCCAATATCCCATCTAACCATTCCCACTCCTCCAGGCTGAAGCCATTCCCCCTTGTCCCGCCATTCCAAGCTTCTACAAACGGTTTCTCTCTGGATTTTTTGCAGGTCGCCCTTCAGGATAACTCCAGGGATTTTGCAGTTTTCCCTGGAGACAGGAAGTAATTGAGCTCAAAATCAGAGGGTGCCCAGTTAAATTCTGTCCCTGACACCCTGCGGAGGCAGCTGAAGGAGAGGGAAAAGCACGGATACACATCAGGAAATGGTTTTCCTTTAAAAACATGGGAATCTGGATATTTGAACTGGCTTGGAAGCTGCTCCTGGTGTCCCTTTCCCTCACAAACTGCATTTTCTTCTATCTCTTTGCTCACCTCCCTTTTCCCTTCTCTCCACACACAAAAACTCACTTGGATTTAATTCAGCCACCTTTGGAAAAGCAGGATTTAACCCGGTCACCTTTGGAAAACCAGGATTTAGTTCCTTGGGAAGAGTTTCCAAAGGGGGATATGGATTCTTTTTCCTGAGGCAGGGGCAGAGCCACTGCTCAGGCACGGGATGGGACTCCTGGATTTCCACACAGATCCCTGGCCTGGCTCCTGAGGCTCCTCGAGCTGGGTTTATTTTTCAGATCCGGGAAGAATATCCTGAAATCTCTGCGAGCCGAGCAGCGCCAGCCTCTTCTCCCGGGGAAAAGGAAAGAGGAAATCTGTGCCAGGATGAGCTTAAATTGGGTATAAGGGAAAATTTCTTCGCCAAAAAGGTTGTCCAGTGGTGGAGCCCATTCCCAAGGGATTGAAATCCCTGTGGATGTGGCACTCGGGGACGTGGTCAGTGATGGCCTTGGCAGTGTTGGACTGATGTTTGGACTTGGTGATCCTAAAGGTCTTTTCCAACCTCAACAATTCCAGGATTCTGTGTTAATTTAAGTCTCAATCTCCCGTTCTTTGCAACAAGAAGCGGGGCTGGGCCGCTGTTTTGAGTTAATTTTGATTAACTTTACACGAGCTTAAACAGATTAAATTCAGATCCACATGGACTCCATCCTTTTTTTATAATGGAATAACTGGATTAAAACGATTCCAGCAAACGTAAAATCTCTGATCTGTACCAAGCAGCGCCTCATGAACTTGTTCTTGCCACAGAAATTAAAATCAGCCCCTCTCCGAGCAGCTGCACGGCCCAGGAACGCTGCAAATAAAGAGCCGAGGGTAATGAATCATCCCTAATATTCCACGGCATGGCAGGGAAGCAGTTTAGCGGGATATCCACATGGATCAGTGGGAGTTAACATCCTCATTCGTGATCTGGCAGAGAACTGAACACAGGCATGAATGAATTTCACGGGTTTTACTCAAGTGGGAAGTGCCAAAAAAAAAAATCCCTGAGGATGGAGGATTTGTGGAAAGGAGCCAGAAGAGGTGAAGGAGCAGGGACGGGCAGCAGCAATCCGAAGGGATGGTTGGGAATTTCCCGTGCCAAAGGAGATGCAAGGGAGATCAAAGGAAATAAAGCTGCAAAATGGGAAAAAACCGGGGGAGGCCCTGGAATGGAAATCCCAGAGAAGCTGTAGGATCCCGGGAAGTCCCCAAGGCCAGGCTGGACGGGGCTTGGAGCACCCTGGGATAATGGGAGGCGGGTGAATGGGATGGAGTTTTAGGTCCCTTCCAAACCATTCCAGGAGAATCAAGCCGAGCGACCCCAAATCCCTGCCCCACAGTCAGAAATCGGGAATCTGGGGCTCCGTAAAACACGGCTCCGTTTCAGGACCTCGAATAACTTCCCCGGGGAGAGAGGCGTGTTCCACCTGACTTTTACGGCATCAGGAAAGAGCTCTGCCTCCCCTAAATCGCCCCGAATCCACAAGAATTCCCTTTTCCCTGGCTGACGGGACAATTCCCCTCAGGATGAGCGGCCATTTTGTGCCGTTCCTTGTGCCATTCCTCCATCTCAGCCCCCTGCAGGCCCCGCGGCTTCTCCCGCTTTATCAATCCCTCTTTCTCCTCCAGCCCTGCAGATAAATCACCTCTTATCAGCTCCACAGAAGGCCGAATAAAACCCCAGGGCAGAGTTTCTTGATTTTCTTCGCCTCTCGCACAGCCACAGCCCAAGGGAGTCAAAACAGCCTGGAAATTCGATTCTGGGGGGGAAAAAAAAAGCACATCCACCCAAAATCTTATCAAAGCTTTTATCTGGCAGGAATTTTCCAATATTGCTGCTTTTCAATGCAAAACTTCATTTCGGCTGAACTACTTTGGTTTGTAGGAAAATGCCCTTTTCCCGGTCTATTTTTGTGTCCTCGGATTTCAGCGTTTATCAGCCTGCCAAGAGTTTTATGAGGAAATAAGTAAGAGCTAATTAATAATAAATAAGAGATTTATTAATGGCTGTATCGTTGCTGCGGTAAGGGAAGCAGAGCAAGTTTTTTTTTTTAACAGCTTAATCTCGATTTCTTCAGAAGTTTCCCTCCCAGACGAAGGCTGTGTGAAAACGCTGAGCTGAGCTTAACGCAGCCACCCCATCCCCTTGGCAGACAGGGAGTTGACCTCATATCCCAAGGCTCCTGCTCCAAATCTCCTCGTTTTTGAAAATTACAGGCTGCAGCTTGGCCTTTTTCCCCCCACCTGGATGTTCCTCCCTTCCCAAACCCCAGCTCCGAAGGCCCCTCATCCCCTCCCAGGAACACTCGCGCAGAGCGTCCCACAAAACTCTATTTTAAATCCTAATAAACGTCTCCGGCTGCTTTTGTTTGCTTTTCTGGTTAACCATCTTTGCTGCTCCACCTCCTCATCGTTTTTCCAGGAAGAATGTTCCGCGTGGACCCCACAATTAAATTCCAGACAGCCCATGAAGGCAGCGCTGGGGGAGATTTGGGCTATTATGAAAGACAAACCAAAAAAATAACAACCCCTGGTTGCTTCCAAGGTGCACAAACTATATTTGACCACCCAAACACAAGGCGAGGATCCTTCCAGGCAGAGGGGGAAAAAAACCACGAAAATAAAAAGCTCAACTCAGCCGCTGTGGGAGCCTCTTTTTTTGGAAAGGCAAAAGCTTTTAGGCCAAACCAAACCCAAATTCAGCCCAAATGATGAATGCAAGAAAAGAGACATTTGGGGTTTGCTGCCTTTAATAAGCTCCCACCTGATCCCCAGGGATTTGTTTATATTTGAACTCCACGCGGGACATAGGATCGCTATCCCAGAGCAGCAATTTGCAAATTAGGACCTCTACTTTGAGGGAATTAAAACTGGATTTAGCCGAGGCATAATCACGCCACTGTCTTCTCTCAAGGTCTTCTTTATTCCCGGCCGGAGCCGCCTCCAAACCCCACTGCAAAGCCAAAGCATCGTTTTGGAAACTCCAGATGGGGGTAGGACAGCAAGGCTGAAATTACCTTCCCCCTAAATATCCTCCCATTTAGAGCTGCTGATCCCAGAACCACCCGAAATCCCAGGGAAAGGGGCCTGGGACTCCGTCAGGAGAGGGAAGTCGGGACAGTGCTGGCGTGGGGAGTTCTGAGGGAAGGACACAGCAGAGGAGCAAATGCTTTTGGGAGATCTGCCCCAGCTACCCACGGAGATTCCCAGCTTGGATTCCACACAGACAGAGCCAGAGCTTCCCAAATCCCACCCGCAGCACCTTTGGAACACCAGGAAAACCAAGGGTCTGATAGCGCATCTTTAATTTTCCAGCCAGTGACAGGTTGAGGTTGGGAAGGACCTTAAAGATCATCCCATTCCCACCCCATTCCATGGGCAGGGACACCTCCCACTGCCCCAGGGTGCTCTCAGCCCCAGTGTCCAACCTGGCCTTGGGCAATTCCAGGGATCCAGGGGCAGCCACAGCTGCTCTGGGAATTCCATCCCAGCCCCTCCCCACCCTCACAGGGAAGAATTTCTCCTGATCTCCAACGTGAGCCTGCTCCGTTTCCAAATTCCCAGTTCCCGGCGGCAAACCCTGAGGGGAGAAGGAAAATGCTCCGAGGGCAGCGCCGGCGGGGCAGGCCCAGGGGAGCCTCTCTTTTCCTTGGCTTTCCCGGGGTGACAGGCTGGGACAGGGAAGGGCTGAGCCGCCGCAGGTGCGGAGCGGGAACAGGGATGGTGGGAGCAGGGATGGATGGTCGCCGTGGAAACCACTCCCCTTAAACGCTTCCCTGCTTTTGGATAGCTCCAGCATGGATAAGGCTCCCTGAGCCTTTTATTCTGGTGGAAGGTGGCCCTGCCCGTGGCAGGGGGTTGGAATGGGATGATCCAACGCAAAGCGTTCCAGGATTCTGGGATTTCAATCCGAACAACTCGTTCCAGTTGTGCCATGCTGATGCTGACGCTGAACTGAGTGCAAAAAAAGAGCTGCTGGAGGGGTTTGGTTTCCTTATCCAAATAAAATATGGGAGCATGATCCAGCAGTTTCCACAAATAAGGAGAGTATTTTACTTCGGCCAAATAAAAAAAGAAAAAAAAGAAAACAAAAATAAATTGGGATTTGGAGATCCTGTCTCTTCCTCAAATAAAATTCACACACAGCTGGCAGAAATAAAAGCTTTGAAAAACCAGAGGTTTGTGATTCTCATGCCATTCCTGCTTTTTCCTGAGCGTTCCCTATCCTCCCCAGACCCTTCCGTGGCCCACCCATCCATGGGATCCATCCTCGTGGACACGTCTGGTGACCCTTTGGAAAACCTGCTGCATCCCATGGGTTGGATGCTCAGGAAACACTGAAATACCTGGACTTTGTCTCTTCCATTCCTGGCTGTGCTGCTGGAACCCAGGGCGGCTTCAGGGCACTTCCCTCGCTTTTTTATGGAATCGTGGATTTGCTTAGGCTGGGCAGGACCTCCAAAATCATCAAGTCCAAGATTTAAACCGTGTCCCCAAGTGCCACATCCGTATGGATGATAAATCCCCCCGGGAATGGGCACTCCAAACCTCCCTGGGCAGCCCCAAGGCCTGAGCACCCTTTCCATGAGGAAATTCCTGCTGGTGTCCACCCTGAGTCTCCCCTGGTCCAGCCTGAGGCCATTCCCTCTCCTCCTATTCCTGTTCCCCGGGAGCAGATCCCAAATCCCCTCCGGCTCCTGTCTCAGAAGGTCCCCCCGGAGCCTCCTTTTCCCCAGGATCTTTGATGGAATTAAGTGAGGAATTCCGGAGGGAGAGATTCCTCTCTTCCCACAGCAAACACCAAAGTCGGGCTGATGCAAAACATCCCCAAAATGTTCCCTTCTCCACGCGGACCGTACGGAGAGGGATAACGGATTTCTCCGGAGGCACCCGCATTCCCGACACCAAGATCTGGCTGAGGTGACACTTCCACAGGGCCTTGTGGAGTTCGTTTCCCCGACCAACCACATCCACCCCTCACTCCTTTTCCTCGGCATCACCTCGGAAAAGCCACAAGCCGGGAGCTCCCCGGACTTCGAAAATCCGCGGTGCCTCAGCCCCGCGCGACACCAGGACCTTGCTGGGGGTGCGCTTTTTATGGATTTGCTTCCCTGGGTTCCGT
Organism: Mystacornis crossleyi; assembly: GCA_013400655.1. Taxonomy (NCBI): domain Eukaryota; kingdom Metazoa; phylum Chordata; class Aves; order Passeriformes; family Timaliidae; genus Mystacornis; species Mystacornis crossleyi. Next base: position 11,781 of record VYZQ01047422.1, on the reverse strand, counting down.
CCAAGAGGGGTCAGGCGGTTCCCGGTATTCCCGCGGGGGAGTTTCCAGGGGCTGGTGAACAGGGGACGGGCATGTCCCACAAACGTCCCACAAATGTCCCACGAGCAGGGACAAGGGCCCGGGATTCGGGTCACGGCTCCGCTGCCCGAGGGCTGCCCCAGCACCGTTCCCCCCTTCCCTCGGCGTTCCCACTGCTCCGCATTCCTGGGCGCCGGGCCGGGACCGAGGGAGCGGCACAACCCCTTTCCAGGTGGGCTGGGAATGTGGTCAACAAAGGCTGGAGCACTCCGGGCGGAATTCGGCCATTCCCAGTTCCTCTGGAAGCTCTTTCCAGACGTGGACTTGCATGGCAAGTTTGTCACTCCCCGGGAGCAGCTTCTCCTTGACCCAGGACTAATTTGGCCTGAGCTCTGCTAAATGACTCTGGAAAAGCTCCCAAAGCCCTGGGGCATGGAATGATCGGGGCATGGAACGATCAGGGCCTGGCTGTGACTAATCCCAGTTTTCCCTTTCACAGGATGAAGCCCCACCGGGCTGGATATTGCCGCTCTCTGCGGGATTTTCAAAGCCACGCTGAATTTCGGTCTGGCCTTGGGAGAGGTCGACCCATTCCCTTTTTCCCGGGTCAGAAAAGTGAATCCCACGCTTTTCCTCCCAAATAAAAGCTTCGTTTCAGTCCTGCTGCCTGTCCCTAAATTTCCTGCTGCAACAAGATACGGAGACTTCCCCGGTTTTCCCCAGGAAAACGCTTTTCCTCTCAGTGGGTTGAACTGGGCTCCCAAATCCACATTTGACTGCCTGAAGAACATTTTCCAGGATGGTGTCCGCAGCTAAAGGGGATTTGCCGTGGTTTTTCCCATTTATCCCAAACTGGGAACTGAATACAATTCACAAGCGCTGGGAATGGAGCAGGAAAATCCCAATGTTGGCCCCCACTGCTCCTCGTTCCACACGATTCTGTCTCAGTGCTCCAAAAGGTCCTAAAAGCACCGGGAGTCTTTTCCAGCAGCCCATCCTGTTCCAGCTGGGATTTGGGTCCCTGTGGATCCGGTTGTCCTCTTGGGAATATTATCCACTCCTTTCCATGGGGTATTTGAGGGGAAGAAATGCCAAAAAGAGCATCCCTCATCCCAAAATGGTGTTAAAGAGTGACCCTGGCACCGCTGCCCTCTCCGGCTCGGCATCCTCCAAAGCACGGGAAAACCGATGGATCACAGTCATGAATCCCCATAGGAAACAATGGATTGGTACTGGATAACTGTTCATGGAATCCCAGAAAGGTCTGGGTTGGAAGGGACCTTAAGGATCATCCATTCCCACCCCATTCCATGGCAGGGACACCTCCCACTGTCCCAGGGTGCTCCCAGCCTCAATGTCCAGCCTGGCCTTGGGCACTGCCAGGGATCCAGGGGCAGCCACAGCTGCTCTGGGAATTCTATTCCAGTCCCTCACTGCCCTCCCAGGGAATCATTCCTTCCCAATATCCCCTCTATCCCTGCCCTCTGGCAGTGGGAAGCCATTCCCTGTTGTCCCATCCCTTGTCCAGAGTCCCTCTCCATGTTTCTTGTCACTCCTTCAGGAAGAGGCAGCTGGCTCATCCCAAAGCTCTCCCTTTTCCCGGGCACTGCCTGTCTGATCTCCTCGGTTAAAAATCCAGGGAAATTGCCCCAGAGTTCGCCCTTCCTCAGGACACTGGTAAGTTCTACAACCCACCACTGAAATGAAATTCCATAAAAATATCCTCAAGATTGCCTTTCCCTGGGATGGAGCCATGACAAGTTTCCTTAATCCTGCAGATTCCCTGCAGAAGACCAGGCTGGACGGGGCTTGGAGCAGCCTGGGATAGTGGGAAGTGTCCCTGCCCACGGCAGGGGGTGGGATGGGATGATCCTGAAGGTCCCTTCCAACCAAACTTCTCTGAGATTCTGGAATTCTATGGAAAACCACTGAAATACTCCCAAAATCCAATGTGCATTTCCTCCCTTACACCATTTATTTCCTCTTTTCCTTCCCTTTTGCGCTGGGATTTCTCACTCAGAGGGAACCATCCGAGAGGGAAAAAAAACCTCATTCCACAGGGAAGGGAATCCAACCAGAGGCGTTTCCCTCCATCCCAGTCCACCACAGACCGGTGACTGGTTTCACTGGTGGATCTGATGGAATCCCAGGATCGTGCTGAGCAGTTTTTCCCAAACAAATTAATTCTCCTCCTCAAATCAATTCTCCCACTAAATCCCACCTTTCTATAGCCAGGAATTTTTTTCCCTCAAAGCCAACCCACAGCACTTCAATTCCCTCATCCCTAAACTCCAAAAAGGTCGGGATCCAACCTTCCCTTTTCCCAAGCAGCTCCTCAGTAATGTTGGAGTTCTGGCATCTCCTCCTTGGCTGCTTTCGGAGCTGACTCCGAGATTTGGGGCTCGTGTTTCGCTCCATATTAATGCCTGAAATTTTATTATCCCGGGATCATAAAAGCCCAGCTGCTGATGGCGGCCCCAGCCTCGGTTATTTCACCCTTCTGAATTCCTGGGATTGAATCCAGAGTTTCTCCGCCAGCGTGTGGAGAGAGCCCTCTGCAGATCGTTGGATAAATTCATCCGCTCACAGGAAATATTCCAAGGAAGCTGCTTTCCTCCTGCAGGCAAACCTCCGGGAAAGCCGGGAAAGCAGCGGGATAGGACACGAGGATGCGCTGGGCAGGTCAGCCTTCAAGGAAAAGTTTGTTTTATTCGGGATGTGGGATTCCTCCTTTTCCTGACCTTTTTCCTGCTCTTACGGAGCAGGAGAGACCTGACAAGGCTTGGGAGCAAGAAGGGATCAAATCCAGGATTTCCTGAGCTTTCTCCTCATTTTGGCGGAGGATGCACCGGAACCTGGTGAACTTTTCCTTCCATCATTCCCTTCTGGTCTCCGTAAAACGTTGGTTAGACATGGAATCATAAAATCCTGGAATGGCTTGGAAAGGACCTTAAGGATCATCCCATCCCATCCCATCCCATCCCATCCCATCCCATCCATGGGCAGGGACACTTCCCACTGTCCCAGGCTGCTCCAAACCCCGTCCAGCCTGGCCTTGGGCACTCCCAGGGATCCAGGGGCAGCCACAGCTTCTCTGGGAATTCCATTCCAGCCCCTCCCCACCCTCCCAGCCAGGAATTCCTTCCCAAAATCCCACTGAAGCCCCAGGAGAACAGGGAAGAGCCCCCTGTGCTGGTTCAATCCCTAGCAGCCCCTGGTCTGGAGCAGGGATCGGAATTTCCCAGGATTGCAACCAGGGAAGCAGGAAAACGCAGCCTTTCACCCTCCACCGAAGTGCTAATTCCCAATAAAACCCTTGATCCGGAGCTCCTGAAATTCCTGCACCTGCTAATCAGTTAATTAAACAAATTGATTATCCATGGAGTTGGTGGAGCGGTGGCTGAGACGGAGAACAGCAGGATAATGAGGGGACACCATGTGGAAATTGGGAGAGAAGCCTCTGGAAGAGCCTGGCACCATCTGGGATGCCCAAGGATACCCAGGGATGGATTAAGGACCTAAAAATTCCCTTTCCACCTAAAGTATTCCACCAAAATTGGTCTCCACTTGGCTTCCAAGCACCACCCAGTGAGGGGTGTCCAGAGGTCCAGGGTCTGGGGCTATCCCAACTTTCTCAAGCCTTGGAGCACTTCCCTGTCACTGGACATGTGCCAGGGAGAGCAGGAAATCCGGGACACCCTGGATTTTGGGAGGTGTGGAGCAGGGAGAGCTGACAGAGGTAAGGAGAGGATCCTGCAGAAGACCGGAACAGTGGGGATGGTGGGAAGATGCTCCAACCAGGAGCAGGAAGGAGGGAAGGAGGGAAGGAAGGAAGGAAGGAAGGGAGCAAGGAAGGATGGACGCACGCAATG
>VYZQ01047418.1:80162-117145 GCA_013400655.1 Mystacornis crossleyi | reverse complement strand
TAGCTGAGCGGTGTATCTGGACCTGCTGTCTATTTTTCCCAAAGCATGTAAAATCTAATCATTCATCTACTCAGGATCTTAACTTCAGGACAGAAAAATCCAATAAAAATTACGGCAAGTACCATTTCCACTTTCTCAAGGAAAGAAGATGGCAAAAGTTGTTCTTTCCTCAGGCTAGAAGGCCATAGATCTAAAATACCCAAAAGCTGTATCTGTTTTAGTACTACTGTGCTACGCTTTTACTTTGCAGTTAGAACAGANAGAAGAGAATAGAAGAGAATAGAAGAGAATAGAAGAGAAATAGGAATAGAGTAGAATAGAAGAGAATAGTATATAGAGTATTTCAGTTTGAAGGGACCTATAATGATCATCTAGTCGAATTGACTGACCACTTCAGGGGTGTCCAAAATTTAGAGTAAATTATTGAGGGCATTGCCCAAACACCTTTTAAATATTGACAGTTCTAGGGCATTGATCACCTCCCTAGGAAGTCTGTTCCAGTGCTCAGTCACCAGCACAGTAAAGCAGCTCTTCCTCACATTCAGGTGGAACTTCCTGTGCTTCAGGTTCTGCTCCTTGCCTCTTCTCCTACTGCTTGGCAGTAGGACTTGGCCTCCATTCCCTTGGCACCCTCCCTTTAGATACTGATAGACATGGATGAGGTTCCCTCTCAGTCACCTCTTTTGGAGGCTGAAAAGTTCCCTCAGTTTGTCCTCAAAAGAAATGCTCCAGTCACCATATTTCTATTAGGCATAACTGTTTTCAAAATGGGGCCATCCATTCTAACCAGAACTTTGGCCTGAACAACAGTTACCTTCCGTTTTTTCTGCCTGGGTCAGCTATTCCTTTAATCCCCAAAATACCTCTTACTCTCCATGCCAATGAATTGAGAAACAACCAGTTTCTCTGAAGGCTTTTTTCCAATATATGCTGCAGCAGCCTCTCACAGTGCTCTTCAAAATGCTATATAATGCTCACTGATCTAAGGACACGTATAAAATGAAAAGTCACTAAACTTATACAATTCCTCGTGTAATCTAGTGTCAGCAGAGTAGATTTTACCTTACAGGCTGCAGCGCTTTTCACTCTTGGCACTTCTAATTACTAAATTTAATGCAGTTAGATACAAGGACCCACTTATCCACTGTCCTTCTGTGAACCACTTCATAAAACCTTATACCTCTAGGATAGGAATTGGTTTCTTCATACAACTTCCTTTATAATAGAGAAAAAAGTCTCTGTTTTTCAGATGGAAAACTAATGCAGGGATTTTTTTTTCAAAAATAGAAAGCAAGTAGTATAAAACATAATATTTAGTAATGGTCTTTGAAGTTGACATTCAACAGTTTATCCACTATATTATCTTCTCACTCTAAAATATGCTTGTCTCTTCTGACAAAAAAAAAAAAAAAGGCCCTCAAGGCTTCTGATAGCCAGGTACAAAGTTAAGAGGGGCATTCACAAAAGTACAGTACATGAAACGTGATCCTACTCTTTTGCCCAAGTCAGTAAATTCAGTCTGTCAGGAGGTGTAACACAAGGCAGCTCTTTGTCAAAAGACTGTACCAGGTGAAACATCTAATATCTGCAGTCTTTCCTGAGACATAAAGGAAAACATTCTTTCATTCTTAACAAACCAGAGACATTCTCCAACATATGTGATGCAGTGATGAGATACCTGACTAAGCATCTGATCAAGCAATAACAGTAAATTTTTTTCAAGTATACACTTTGAACTAGAACTTATGAAAAGACAGCAAAAACTAGCAGTTAAGAGTGTTCACTGGTAATTTATCATTAGATATAAATAAACACAAAGACATGTTAACAGAAAGACATTCCAACAAGATATTCAGCTTAGTTTTTATATTTTTAATTTTAAAAACATGAAATAAGAACTAGCAAAACATTTCTAGCATATGAGACATATGCTAGAAGTATATAAACAAACATATATAAACAATTCTATCATATGAGACTAAAAACCCCCTTATGCAAGCCTCCTGTCTCCAAAAGCAGCCAGTAAGGGATGTCTTGAAATCAGCGCTAGAATAAAACAGCCCATAATGATACTTCCCAGAAATACTCTTCCAACCTCCAGCAATTTTCAGCTTGTACACCTTCAGAGCCAGAAATTGTCATTTTGTATGTATCAGCCCTCAGCTGAAATCTCTGTTGTGAACCTGCCCCCTTGCTTTTTGAATCTCTATGTAATTTTAGCATCCGCAACATTCCACAGCATAACTACACGTTTTGTGTAGAATCACTACCTTTGCTGTCAGTTACTTTTGTCTGATGTCTTTTTGTTTTTAAGTATGAAACTGTCCACAATCAACCAGAAGAGACACATAAACAGAAAAAGTGCTTTTTAGGATGAAAGAGAACATAATTTTTCTGGTCTTGTTTATGAGTAATTTTGTAATCACTGAGACTTTTTTTTCCCCCAACTTTATTTGACAGATTCTGAAATTGGAATGACTACTTTTTTTCCAGTACTTCAAGGTCACCTTCAATTTGTTCACTATGGGTAAGCACCATCGAATCTATTCACACATGATAAGACTGTGCATGCCAGTCACTGAAGATGCCACCACATCTTCTCCCCATACACATCTCTGAACCAGCACTTACGGACTTGCAACACAGTCTATCCTAACTGGACCACAGTACATAGTTTAAGATCTAAAATATTCTCAGGCATAGTTGTAAAAATGTCTTTAAGGTTCAAGTAGATAAAGAATATGATGAAATAAAAGTATCCTCCCTCTTAAACACTCCATGCCATCATCTGGGGATCAAGATGTCAGTCATGGCAGGCTTGCCCACTGTTCTTATTCAGATAGAGCACTGTTTGGCCAAGGCATAGAAAAAAACCTGCTGTTTAGATCTAGAAAAGTAATCTTCCTAACATCTTCCAGTGGAGCACTAAGTCTTAGATCTCCAGAAAATAAAGACTGCATTAGTACCTGAGGGCTTATGTGTCATCTGGGGTTTCGCTAGAATACCTGTGGTAGAGCACCAAGCTGTAAAAATTTAACCACCAACTTAACCACTATGTAACCAAGCCAGCCACTGTATTGGTTTTGTAACAGAGATACCGGGATATGTTGCCCTAGGAAGACATTTCGTATATACAACCAAAACACAAGAGAATTTTTTCCTCTACCTCTTCAGATTTTAAAATGTTTGGTTTATTTGATCTCCAAGAATAAAGCACCTAAAAAAGACAACTTCAGTTCTCTATGTCTCTAAAACTCCACATTATTTTTCAAGATCAGTTTTGTAAGGGGTTTATGTTGCCTGGCAGCAAGTGCACTGACAATAGAGCAAACTGCTAATTAGCTAAAACTCATTCAACTACCTGAATGTGCATCACAAAAACAGTACAGGCAAAATGATACCAGCATTGCTAAAGACTAAAATTAGCCAAAAGGAAGAAAAATCCATCAATTCTGAACAAGAGAAGGACTATTCAGAACAGCAGTGATCAAACCTGAGAGGCATTTTCCTGCCTCCATCACCTTTGGAAGAGACAGAAAGAAGATGAAATAGGAAGGTCACCATGAGGCACAGGAACAGAATAGAGTCTTTCTCATGTGCAAAGCAATTTAGAGTAGAAATGGTAAAAGTCTTCACAGTTAAATGCATAACTCCACTTTCAAAACAAAACCAAAAGCAAACAAACAAAAAACAAACCCCCCCAAATATCATGAGAGATTGGCAGTGCCAACAGCTTGCTTTTGCTGACATAGCCCAGTTGATAGTACTGGCAACCTCAGGAGCTAAAAGTGCTGTTCACTGTGCTATCGCAGGAACCATTAAAAACTCTGCTGCCTTCAGCAGAAGCCTGAAGAGATAGGTGAAGTATAAAAGCCACAACTTTGTACTTTCCCTAAACAGAACACAGGCAAAAAACAAGTTAGCTGTGAATTAATCACAAATGACCACAGAAAACAAGTTTCTTCTTGCTTGGAAAGCCTTTTAAAAGATGGAGCTGAGCAATAACCCAGGACTTGGGGAAGAAACCTGTGAAGTAGAACTGAGGTCTGAAGTAGAAGGGCAGGAATGGGGCAGGGAGAAGTATAAAAATGGTGTAAAAGACGACACATAGTGAAAGAAAAGGTGTCAAAAGTAAAAAAATAGTATTTTCAGAAGGAAACAGAAAGGTACATATCTACATTTATTACATATGTTAAATCGAGTTCAAATCAAGACATAGCTGACTCCTCTTGAAGATTCATAGAGGAGACTTCCCAGATAAGTTTCTAAAAATAAAAAAGGTTTGCTTTAACTTATTAGGCTATACAAAATAAACTTCTAGTCTAATGATGGCCTCACATCTGCCAGACCCATGAAACAACAGCACCAGAGAAACACAACCATGATTCATATGTTTTACAAGACCAAGGATGTTTCCCAGGTACAACTCATCTGCTCAAGTGTAAGTATCTACTTTGACTAATTCTCTTTAGTTTCCTATAGAAATGTATTTAATGTGATTTGAAATGTCCCAGGGATCAGAGATAGCTTTTTTGGGACAGGCAGATTTGATACAGAACTTAGGAGAATCATCCATGCCAACCACGCCAACCAGACTAGTAGCAGAAGTCCAGCTGGGATACCCCAGAGTACCACATATGGGCCACTAAAGGTGAAAACCTAAAGGTCCCTGTCTTGTACGTATGTATGTAAGCGAGGTACCTAATGGTACCAGCTACACAAGCCAGGTACCCGATGTCCCTTTGTTTTCAGTGGAGAGCCCAGTCAAACAGACAAAAAAGCTATTCAGCTAACCACCACCAAAGCTATTTGCTCATGGCTCCACCGACTGTAATCCGATATTAAACACTGCACATGCACATAGACACCTAAATTTAAGTGTCTTGAACCCCATTCACACCTCCACCCATACCTTCAAGAGTCAGCTGCCAAAGTCACTTCACTCAAAACCAGTGAAGTTCACAAACTTGTTTCTAAAACAGGTTATTCCTTCTAGCCACTTACTTCACCCCACCAACTATAAAAGGAAGTGGGTATGTGGTCAAATGAATCATAGCCCTTTTCTAACAAAGAAAACTGCGAACAGCGAGACTGCTACAAGAAGTGGTTTTAATAGCCACACAATATTCATGAATACTTCAGGGAAAACCACAGTTTATTGCTCTGCCTGTGGAAGGCTTGTTCTTTAGTCTGGAACTCGGGTAAGAATCTGTGATCCCACGCTTCATCAGAAATTATCTGATGAAAAAATACATGTCAACTTCCCACCAAGATGAACTTAAGCAGTAAGATATAACCTTTAGGAATGTTCTTACTAACAGAAACAAGTACGAAGGCAGAGAAATATCTTTCAAGGAAAAGCGATGTCATTTAATTTGCTCCCCAACTAATATGGAGTTTTTTGCTGAAGAGAGTATCATCTGATGTTAACGTTCAAGACTCATAAAATTTCACAGTCATACCCAAGGGATCATGAGGGCACTGTATATGCCTTTAATTATAACATCCATTAGCTCAATGACTTTTATTGGATTGTTCACCACAAGAAGTTGCACAGCTCCCCAGCTTTCTGTGTCTTTCAGAAGGTTTTCTTTAAAAGGTGTGGGGGTTTTGGTTAGCTGTCGTGGGCTTTCTTGGCTTCAGCTAACAGCAAAACTCTTAACAGTTTCAACATTAACCATGAATATACCTCAGAGCTGAGAAATTTATTTCGGAAACAACAAAAACCCCACCAAAAACCCAAACAAACAAACGAAAAACCCAAACAAACAACCAGCCCCCAACCCCTCCAAAATTACTAAGACACTGACCTTTGTACACACCCAGATATTTTCACAGCTGTTAAAACATCTTTGCAATCCACTAAAAGCCACAAAGGTACTTTGTCATTTTTTATTTCAGTGCGTTAGGTTTCTACATAGATTGAGGCCCACAAATCTTCTATAATCATGTTTAAATTCTTACGTAGACTTTATGGGCAATTTATGTTCAGCAAGTTGCTTTTAAATTAAGTAACTCCTGAGGCAAATAGTATATGATTAGATACAGATATGGGTACACACTGCTGAAGTTATCTCTGTTTTTCAAAATTTTACACCTTACTTTCTGCTACAAGAGAACTAAAAATCAATGCCCAAGAAAGCTTTGCACAGTATGTCTTCCATACCAGTATGTCTTCCCTAAGCCTACTTGACAGCTTCTGGTTTACCTGTTCAAGGATTATACAGGTGTTCTAAATCAAATGTTCCTTTACTTGGGCAGGAGTAGGTGCAGAACCAGAATGCAAACTGCTGTCTTCCTGAGGTCTCTCCTTCCTGTCCCAATTTCCATCTCTATTCCAGTCTTGGTATATCCCTGAGGCCAAAGCAATGCTTACACAAATGAAGTCAAAGCACTTAGGGAAACAGCAGAACTTACTGCATTCTACAGCTTTGCACCTCCCATGCTGTTTTCACATAAGTGGTTCGGAATTTTCACCTCTGCACTTCACCTCTAATGACAGACAGTGTGACTGTCATTCCATATTGGGAAGAAAAAGGAGCATTTGCAAAGTGGACTGCATTCAGTGGCTTTCTTTTCTCATCCCCAAAGATCTTCACAACACAGGAAGAGAGGATGGGCTGCAGGTTGTGGAGTAGAAGGTATAGAAAAGGCAGTGCTGTAGTTTGGAGAAGGGGGAGGAGAGGAAGAAAGGAGGTTTGAAGCGTTACCACTACAAGATGGATTGAGACCAATCTCTCACCACAGAGAAGCAGAACCAGAACAGATAAAACTGTGCTGTCTCTGCACGTCCCCTACATGCTGAAACACAATAGCACCACACATCTGACTAGAAGAAAGTAACTTCTCTGAATGATAATGTTGACTGAAAACTTGTATTCAGTTGAAGACAGGGTTGCTAAAGTCCTTTTATAAGTGACCATTTTCCAGGATGTACTTTCTTGTAAGAGATATAGTCTTTTCTTTTCAAGGCCGTTGTCTCATTTTCTGCTAGTTGCAGTAGTTTTCAGATAAGAATCTTTCCAAATGACCTAAATCAGCCTAAATAATTTATATGATCAAGCCATAATTTAGCATTTCACTATATTGACCAGAATGGCAGTCCTACTACGAACATTCTTACTGATCAATAGATAGTGAATACACTAAGCGATGCATAAAATACCCCATAATGTCACCACAAAGTATCATGGAATTTCTCTCAGTTTTTGTTTGTTTGTTTGTACTTTCTGGTACTGTAATGTGACCCACAGCAACCCAGAGTGATCCTTTGGAGTATGCACACATTCTTGATGCAATTTTGCAGCAACATTCTTACTCACTTCAGTGAATTCAAGGTTTCACAATATCAATATCAGCTGTATGTACAGCTTCCCAGACAGTAGGAGGTACTGTCTTTGAGTGAAAAATAATATTGATGCTTTTGATCACTGGTCAAGCAAAATCAAACCCCAAAATTTTACTGAATAATTTCAACAAACCTTATGTTTGAGGTAACAGGCTTTTCATAGGCTTTGTTAAATCTATACTGAAGCTAAAGTGACAAGCCAACCCCCTCTGCACAGCAGGCTGATGTTCAATGTCTCAACAAAAAGACTGTCAAATTGGATTATTTCTTGCTATTATATAATCATTATTGGTAGACATTAGGCAGATGGAAGTCATTCAAAGATGTTTTAAAACACACACATATGTTTTCTCTCAATTCTAGTCCAAATGGCACCAACTCAATTTCAGTGACTTCAGTGCAATCATGCTGAGCAGGTATGAAAAAGAACCAGAACCACTCCCCTGCCCTTTTTCCCTGTCATCCTTCCCACGATAAAAATACCAACATTTTGTGGAAAAGAAGTGATGGGTTTACCAAATGCTGTGCTTTATTCAAGGAAACTCAAAATAACAAGATTATCGGCTTTGTTCCTAAATGTAACACACTATGGAACAGTCTAGGTTTTTTTCAGTCAAATTCCCTGGTGAATGTAAAAAATGGAGGGAAGCACTTCCCTTCCTTTTCTACAGTGCTCCTAAAAAGAGCAGGAAAAGTCTTTATTTTCCAGTGATGTTATTAATAGTGTATCAAGACACAAGAACAGTATTTAGTATCAAGAAACCCTACTGTACTGTCCTGTGTCACACACCCTCTATGGACAGCATAAAGCTTACACATTAACACATTACTATTAAAAATACTGTTCTCACAGCTTTTTACTGCACCATTTCTGCAATCAGGATTCTGAGAACTAAAAAAAAAAATTAAAAAACAGAACAAAACTAAAACCCCAAAACCCCTAACCTAAAACTGTACTTTGAAAACAATACTTTGTAATAAGTTGAACTTTAGTGTGATTTATAAGACAGCCATCTGAATTATTATGGTCATCGAAAAAGTACGCAAGATGATCCAATTCACAAATCTGTATCTCCAGTTTAAAGACAGAAAATAAAAGCTATCCATACTAACCCTTCAAAAGAAATATTTAAGTATCGTAAATATATTTTTTTTTTAAAATCCATTGCACAGAGGTTTTCTTTTTTATTTTCCTGTACAAGAGATAAAATTAATCAACAATAAAATGTTTATACTGGTAAGGAAAAAAACATAAAATGAAAATTAATGACTGAGGCAAAATAAAAAGGAAAGCAATAATTTAAAAAATATTTTGTTATTGCTCAAGTATAGCTATTATTTTTGTTAGGGAGAAACACACAGTTTACATCCTAGCATCTCTTCAGTTTTAAAAACATATTTTAAAATCAGTGTGCAGTGGAGAGCTATCCCTCCTACTTTTCACAATGAGAACACTAAATTGCATGAGTGGCTTCTACTCCACTGCCTAACAGGTCAATATTGAAGTGCTACTTGATTACAGGCTACTTGTTTGATATTTAAGGCCGTATTAATATGAGTATACGAAAGAATTTAGTACAAATAATTTTGGTCAAAACCTGGGCTTAAAAGTATTTAAGCTTGCTTTTGTTAATTCTTACCTTAATACTCCTTTGTGCCATGGTTATATCGTTGTTTTAAAAGACAGTGATGTTATAAATACGCACTGCGTAAGGTTTATTTTTTTTAAAGAAACCTGAATTTCCACAACACTGCAGATTTTAAGACACAGAAGGACAATTACGTACACAGTTGAACAAGGTTTCAGATAAGAACTAGTGCCTGTTTGGAAGTAAACAAGATAATAAAAAATAAAATGCTAGCAATAACCTAAATTTCAGAGAAAACTAGCGTCCCCTTCCTTCGGGAGTCATCGCCTTCAGGAACGATCCCAATGAGAACGGGCACCACCGCGGTTTTACTGCCCTGAACTTCGCATGTCGCTATGAGGCCGAGCAGCTACAGCCCGACTCTGGATCTGCGGCTGTCGGCCAGGCGAATACCCAGGGCTGGTTCGCCCCGGCAAGTCCCCAGACAGGCTGGACCACGCTAGGTCTGGGATGCACCGGGAGAGGGAGAGCCGCCGGGCTGACAGAGGTCTGCCAGAGCATGGGCGAGGAGCCGGGGCCCAGCAGAGGCGCAGACCGCCCGAGAGGACGAGCCCTGCAGCCCTGCCTGGGGTCGTGTGCAGCAGGAGAGAGGAGCCCAGCGCCGGCCCAGGGGAGCGCAGCCTCCCCTCGACACCCCTTTAACCATCGGCTGGCACCGCACCGCATCCCTCCGCCTCCCTCGTAGCTGCCTCACCCACCCACAGAGAAGACACGCCGGCAGGGAGGGAGGTTCTCCTCGGCTTTTGAGGATATTTTAAGCGGGGAGCCATATCCTGCCCCTGGGGCGCGGGCCTTGGGAGCCGAGACGTCTCCACACACCCGGCACTCGGGACGGGGGAAAAGGACGGTTCCTCTGCGCCGAGAACGCCTCACCAGAGGCAGGCGAAAGCCAAGCGCGTTGCGGGCCCGGCAAAGGGTTAAAGAGCAACATTTCCCCCCGCCCCGGTCTGACAGGTCCCGCCGCCCCGGCCGCTGTCAGCACCTCAGCCCTCCCGGAGACCCGGGGCGCAGCCCCCTCGCTGTGCGAAGCGGCGGGAAAAGGGGGGGATGGATGCGGGAGAGGCGAGACGGGAGCGGAGCCCCCTCCGTGCCCCTCAGGGGCGCCGCACGCCGACCCTGCGCCGGAGCAGCGGGAAAGAACAATGGGAGAGAGAACCCACCGCCCCGGCTGAGGGGAGAGGGAGAGCCGCAAGGAGGGAGACCCCCCGCCTCTCTGATCTTGCCCGGGCGGGACGGGGCGCGGTGGCGGCGGGTCCCGCAGCGAACCCCGTCCCGCCCCGGGGGAGAAGGAGGGCGGAGGGACAGAGCGGCGGAGGCAGGTCTCCAGGCTCCGCTTCGTCCCAACCCCATGAGGGACCCTCCTCGCCGCGGCTGGGTCGCACCCCCCTCTCCCGCCAGGCCCATTACCGCTACCGTGGCCGCCGAGTCCTCCCGCCCGCCAGCGCCGGGCTCGCCGCTCGCTCCCTCCGTCGCCATCTTCCCGCTCTATCGGCTCCGGCGCGGAGCGCGGTGCGGAGCCAAGTGGCGGAGCCGCCGCCGCCAGGCGCTTAACCCGCTCCCCGCCGGCAGCGATCCCGCCGGGAGCGGGGGCGCTTAACCCCCGCGGCGCCGCGCAGGCGGCGCTGCCAAGCCGAGCCGAGCCGAGCCGCCCCCTGCGCCGGCAGAGGCGAGCGACTCCAGCCGCCGGGCGCTCGGGCTTCCCTACCCACCCGCTCCCCGTCCTCCATACGGCGGCCCGGAGACAGGCGGAGGGGGAGCGGGACTTCGCCGCCGGCGGCCGGCGCGCAATGGTGGCGGAGGGGAGTGTCCCCGCTACGGCGCTACCCGGGCCCCACGCACGCACCGCTCTCCTCCCAACCCACCCCCGAGGCTTAGCAGCAGGAGAAGGAATGGAAATGTTACGGATGGGGCGAAAAAATAGGGAGTTGCAGTGGGTTGGCTTACCTGATCAGTGAGACCTTTAAACCAGTTGAAGTCTTTGAGGGAAGGGCAACTGTGCCTTTTCCTGTCTGGGGGTGCTGACTGGAGGAGTCACCTCTCCTGTGGAGAGGTCTGGAGGAACATTGCTGCTGCCAGCCATTGCTTGGCTGGCTTTTCTGGCATATTTTCAGAGCCTGTGTGAGAGTGGACACTCAGCCAGGCCCAGTGTTTTGGCACCTCTCAGATCCAGTGCTGGAGCCCATCCTGTCCTGGACCTACCCTTTGCCATTCCAGGTGGGTACTGAAGCCAAATCCTGTTAAGGATTCTTTCCAGAGGAAGGTTTTGGCTGCTGAGCTGAGCCCACTACCACCAAGGCTCAATGTTCCCCACCCAGGAGAACCCCGCACTGCCCTTCTCCAGGGGATGTTCCTCATGGTCTTGCTGTACTGCTTTGCCCTGGCAATGGGTACCTACACCAAAAACAAATCTAAATGTACTGCCGTCTGGAACCAACTTACCTATTATAAGCTGAATTTGCAACACTCTTTACTCTGCAGCCACATAGAACTTCCACCAACAGCAGGCTCCTTTGACCCTTGCCAGGCTCCAGCTTTCACAGGGCTGCCTCAAGTCTGCTCAGCTAAATCCCTTGACACCAGGACCAGACAGAAATGGGTCGATGCCTTGATCAAAGACAGCAAATGTTCTTCTAGGCATGCTGTACCTAAGGATGAAAGTAAACTCATGCATGAACTTTTCCCCCTTTACATTACCAGAAGGGGAACTGACGAGTGATTAGTAGAATAAACTCCAACTGTAAGGTAAACGCACACTGAACAGAGCGAGGAGAAGGCAGTGTATAGGATCCATTACAGGGCACACAGAATCCAGTTAAACAGATGTTTTCTGGTTTAGGGTTTGTTTTTTCTTTCTCCTTAAAAATGAACTCTCCTCCTACTCAAGTTTTATACTTTTTATAACTATAGTGAGTGCTCACCTCCTTTCTGTCACTGGAGCTAAGAAACTACATTGATGACACAGCCTAAAACAACCTGTTTTTCTCAGTTCTCAGCACTGTAATACCATTTAATTTGTTTAGGACAAATTGTTGCTTGCCTTCTTTATTGACAGCAAAGTAACATACATTACTCATTATTATTAATGTAAATTTGGAAGAGTATTGGTGCTTTGCCTTCAAGAAACTCAACAAAAATAATTTGTTTCCTATGAACTCTGTCATACTCACTCCTCTCTAAACTGGATTAAAATACTGAAGTTTTTAAAATTGTTTGAGGATATCTTTTCTCTGTCTACCATTATCATTGCAAATATTTCCCTTTTGCATTAGAATCCTCTGCTGTCCCTCACAGTTACTTATGTGTCTCTCTGAGGTGGTACAAAGCGTGAACACAACATATTGTGTAAATACTTTTTTAACACCATGTATGTCACAGCAATGATGTAGCAAAGACTGCACCATTTATCTCTTGCTCTGCTGAGATCATAAACTGGTTTATATGGTATTTTATCAATTACCAAGTGTACATTTATCAAAATAACAATGAATATTATATTAGTCATAGCTTGCCATTTCAGACTTGAGAACTGATCTCTTTCCTCATATGAAGATAAATTTAGAATGATTTCTGAGAGAGATGAGAGTGCTCAATCTTAGCCAGGAAAAAATTAATAGAGTAGATGGACTGGCAACTTCAGTTAAAAGCCTGTCTCCAGACAACCAATATCCAGCATATCATCCGAATGCTGGAAGTAGTTTGACCTGCTGTTGTGGTCAAAAAGATGATAGACATGCTTTTGAAAGAGGAGTGATCTATATTCCTTCTTTATGTCATGAAATGATTCATCACATCATTTTGAAAATATTACTGATGTTTGTAATGTTTGATGTTTTGTTTGATGTATGAGACTATACTGCATGTTTGTGTTTCTTCGCTTTTTCCCCTAACAGCAGCCACAAAGCTGATGGTTGGCAGGAGAGCACTAAAATCCATATTAGATATTGCCAGTCGCTACTGGGAGTAGATTCTCATGCTGCACAGCAAGTTCTGCATCATCAGTGATGGTGGTATGGTCCAAATGTCTTTGAGGTTTTGCTGCATGAAGAACACCTTTGTGCTGTGGATCAAGCTCAAAGTGCAACATGGTTTTTTCCTTGATTGTTACTACTGCATCACTGGACAAGGTCTTACTTATTCTCTGGTTATTTGGCTTATGCTACTGACTTCCTCTCTCAGAACTGTCTCTAAGCCCACAGCAATACAGGATCTACACACATTATGAATGACTTCAAAGTGAGGGACAGCATGACTTCGTGACTGCTGTCATAGTACACTGTCATTTCTATGCCTGCATTATACAGGACAAAACAGCTCTTTAATGCGTGTCTAAGTCAGAGCCCTTCTAGATGAAACTGCCTTTGCTTTTACAGACAATTTTATCACTACAGTAAGGCAGAGGAGTTGCTTTTCTCAGTTCTTTGCTCACTGTTTTCCTATTAGCATGCAGCTGGCAAACTGAATGCAATTAACTCTTTTTCTGCTGTTCCAGGTTCTTTTTGGCTTGAGTAACATAAAGAAAAGCCCAAGCCTAGGAGCAGGCCTTAAGTGTATTTCTTTCCTATGATTAGAGAGCTGGCACAAAGTGGTGGAATGTGTCCACACCTTACAGGATGCAGCTGCTGAACTGAGCCCACTCAGTTCATTCTGAGCCCAGGTGCTCATTCCCTCCGTTAGCACACAACTGCTGTGACAGAAAATGCATGCCTTGGCTTTATATTGGCAGGGAAGCAAATTGTACATCTCAATTGTACAATGTATTTTGGCTTTCCTGCCTTGCAACTAACCATTTCCACAGGAAAACAAACAAACAAAAAGGAGTGTAAAATAGTATTTTATTTGCCTTTAAAAAACAAAGAAACAAAAAGCCTGTGTCTAAATTTAAAGCAAGAAGGAGATATTGAAGTCCCAAGATAAATTTTTTACAAAATATTAGATTTCTGAGAAAAAGTAATTAATCACGGTATCATCAAAATCTTTCCAAAGGTCATCCCAGTGCAAAGTTAAGACATTTCTTCCATCACCCTCATCTAGGACTCATCAAGCCAAGCCAAACAACATCATTCAAATACCGCACTGATTACCTCTTCAGGAAACTTTGGGCTTGGAGACCTATATGCAATACGGAGCACTCTGATAACTCTGAACCATTAACATGGGGTTTGTGAAGAAGGAGTTGCTTTTTCTGGAAGATGGCACACCACTGTCCAGGTGAAATTCAATAGAAAAAGAAACAAAATTCTAGAGGGTATGCTGGCTGCTTCTGGGGATCTTAAAGTACCATTGAAAAGAAAGGTAAAAAAGAGGCAAAGTCAAAGCATTGACAACAAAATAGAATCTCCAGTAGGCATGAAGATGATGTTTTAATTGACCATGCAGAAGGAGCATAATTAATAAAAAAAAGTGTTGGAATTTGGGGGCATAAATTTAACAGTGTTGAATATTACTATAAATAATGTGATTCACATGACTGGAGTGTTGAAAACTGTCCATAATCTGCTTAGAAAGGGGCAAGTGCACCAAAAAAAGGGCAAAGACTATCAAAATAGAATGTTCTGTGTGTCAGCATTACTGACATCTCAGGAAAGGTTATTTGAATGTTTATGTGTTGTGTTTTAATGTTTAAAACATAAAATTAAGTATTTAGTGCCTACTGCAAACCTCACATCATACTAAAGAACCAAATGGCAATATCATCAAGTATCTTTTCCAAAGAAAGAGAAAGATGCTATCACTGAGGCTTTTCTTTGAATGACATCATTTTTCCAATACTGTAACATCCTGTAAATGTCTAAAAATTACATGTGACTATTCAAAAAGTTAACCTTGAGCAGGAGGATTCTAAATGAGACATCCTTTTAACACAAGAAGATGAGAAGCTCGTTCCAACTGGAATCTAAAATTTGAGTGTTTGCTGTGCCTAAGTTTTAGAAACCTGAGCCCAGAATGGAATCTGGAAACTAAAAATGGGCTTATGAATTTGAAACATTTATTTTAGAAAAGGCTCGAAGTCTGTGTTATGCAAAAAGATCACACACTGATCTTCTTGGAGTTGAAATACATAAGCTTTCCTGTGAGGAAGAAAAAAATAATTTGTTTGCTGTCAAAACAAAAAAGGAGTGTGTACAGCTTTTTAAATATCAGAAAGGTATAGAACAACAGAAAGGTATAGAACAGAAAGGTATAGAAACTAAAAATGTATGAAAATATTCAGAAAAGTTAAAAGCCATATCTTATTTCTCTCATTGATCTTATCGTGGGTACCAGTAGGAAATGTGAAGTAAATCCAGAAAAGTTTTCTAACTGAAGCAATAAAGGTGCAGGAATCAAGAATTCTCAGAATCAGTTTCCCTAAGCAGGCATGATGACTAATGTACAGGCATCAGCACTTCCAAGTAAAAAAAGTTTTTTTCTGGACATGGGAGAAAAGCTTGCTGCTCTGATCATATTGGCTGTAGTGGCAGGAGGCAGGAGAATTCATGCTGCAACTGCCAGACATGGAAGAGTCTGTTCCCTTACTGGCAGGATTTATGCAGCAATCTGCAGTGCTGGGAAGTACACTACCTCATTTTGGAATTTAACTCTTTGCCCATGAATCACCACACCATGAAATTAATTTTTTTCATTGATTATTAAATCACTTTATCGCAGAATCTCTGCACTTTTTAAATTCTCTTTTTTTTCTTTCCTTTTTTTAAAATAAATGATTGATTGTTAAGCCTACAGTTTTAGCTTTTGCTCATTTTGATTATACAAAAGGTTAATTTCGAAATTGTCTTATGCTGCTGACATCCTATGAACAAAATTGGATCACTAAATTCCCCCCCGTAGAGACGAAGCTGTATCACTGCAAAATGGACCACTGTATCCTCAAAAAACTCGCCTGGAATTGAAATGATAGTGCCCATAGTGGAGGCTGTCCTCCCTGCCAAAGCCCTATTATTGTTCTGAGAGCTCACTGTGAGCGCAGCACCGTGTGCGGGATTTCAGCACATGGAACAGCTTCAAGAGGACCTTTACTCTGTAATTGTAGAAATAAAACTGCAAGGGAGGTTAATCAACTCATTGCCAGGAAGGATGAGTCTCAGGAAGGTGGTAACTACCTTAGCACTTAGATAGAACTTCTATATAGGGGCTTGGTAATGAAATGTTTTTCACATTGAAATGCTCCACTAGGGAAAAATTCCCTTGCTAATGAAGCACTCCCCTAGGGAAAAATTCCCTTTCTAGTGAAACAAGACTGCTTCAGTAGGTTGTTAGCCCCATCACTGAACTGTAGAATCACAGCCCAGGAGAACTGGCTCCTGTGCTGATGACACAGAACAGAAATTATTGTACTGAGGAGTTAACTCCCACATGGAAAACAACCATTTGCTAGAATAAAGGAACAAATCTGCTTGCCTGTAGGAAAGTGATGCACTTACTCACTGATGTAACTCAACCTTTTCAATATAACTTTATTTATACTCTCAAAGTTGAAAAACAATCTTATGAAAAGACGAGATCTCAGTGTATATGCGTGTGTGTGTGTGTTCCATAAACTGACCTTATGTGATCATATTGCCAAGACTCATAGTGACCTGAACTAAAGGCAGGCAACTCATGTGTAAGTCTGTGGTTCAAGCTTATGGGTAACAGAAGACCTGATGAATGTTTTAATCGGGGGAAAAAAAACAGTAAGACAGACTGATTGTGAAATCATAAGTAAAAAAGGCAAAATTAAAATTCATATGGAACCCTGAATGTGTGCAAAAAATTCACTTATTTACATGTAAATGAGGCAGACAGAGGAAAAGCGATGAGCAGGAGAGAGATAACCCTGACTAGTCTTTCCTGTCAAGCACAAGCATCTTTCAATGTGCAACTGCACTGAAATCTTTAAATCAGGGATTAGGGATTCTGCCTTAGCTCTAATATTTAAATTCTGGATATCCATAAGATAATCTTTCATTAGAATTTGGCTCAACATGTCCCTCAAGATTGAGATGTCACTTAGATTATATGGGATTGATCCCCAGTGTATCGTTTGCTTACCTTACTGGAAATTAAGTGGGAAAGAAATTTTAAAAATGAGTATGAACTAGCTTTGTTGCAAAAATAAAAAGCATTTTCAGGCTCCTGAGTTTCATCAGCTCCCAAGTTTCATCAGTAGCTGATGGGGACTCTCTTGCCTTCTGTGTCTTGACAGTTTCTTCTGATATTTCAAGACTGAACATGAATATAAAGTCAAAGCTCTACAGAGGATCTGCTGCAGCCAGAAATTTGTATGAATATAATGACTTTACAAAATATCTTGGGATACTGAATAATCTTGCTGCAGGACAAAGGCAGAAAAAAAAAAAGAAAGTCAGTGGATTTGGAGTGAGAAATATTTACATAATATTTGATCTTTGTTATTTTAAAACAGCTACATAATGTGATTCATAGAAACCTAGGACTGGATTGCCAACCAGTTAGTCTAACATCTCCCAGATTCTAGGATATATATTACACAGTCTTGTAAATAAAATGATCACTTTAACATCAGAATTTTGTTGCATTTTTTCCTGTTCAAATAATGTTGAATGTGTCAGCATTAAACTATATCAATTCTGCAAAATTTATGAAAAAATTAAATATTTCCTGATGCTGGTGACTTTTTATTTATGGGCTATCAAATAATCACAGTATCTTTCTGAGTCTGTTGATATTTGGGCTGTTATTTTAATGCAAAAACAAAGATAAAGGAAAGTGATGGTAAGGACCACAGAAGAATTTGGAAACTGTAGCTGAGAAGGGAAATCTTGGAATACTGGTTTCCAACCTCCTTCTCTTATTGAAGTGAACATCTGAGTAAATATATACATTTAATGAAATGAGATTTAGATGTCCCTGTGCCAAGATAAAGAGATTGCACTGGAAATGAACTGGTACTTTAAAAAATTGCAGTGTCAAAAAGGAATGCTTTTACAGCTGAGGAAGACTGCATTTCAGTGAAGTTTGTGCTACTCTGTACTGTAGATACCCTTGAGATACAAGAGTATTTGTACAAAAACCCTTCACAACACAAGTCCTTTTTTAAATTTAATGCATAGTTAGTCCAAGAAACAGTTGATTGTGAAAAACATCAGCATGACCTCCTGTCACAGATGAAAAACTATTCCAATTAGAATAGAAACACTTCTTTTGAAAACAAAATTGTTATTGGCAGATAACAAGAGGCTATTGGTAGTATTTCTGAAGGTAAAAGGTATCCAAGAGTATAAAACAATGAGCATGTGCAGAATTTTTGGCTTCTGTTTATCCTTTGAAAAGGCTTTTCGGACACGTGACCTCTTAAGGGAGATTTGTTTTGCAGAGATCACTCTAGACACAAGCAGAACAGAGCAGCAGCCTAGAACAAAGCTGCTTCTCGCTCATGGCAGTGTGAAAGGATTGCTCCCCTGTCTTTATTTGAGGCCCCTTAGGAAGCCTACAGGATGCTGGTTGCTAGGCAACGCCCAAAGCTATGGTGTATATAGCATTAGGTATTAATTATTGTCATGGGCCTTTTCCATGGAAGATCCTGAACATATTCAATTAGACACATCATAGGATAAGTAATTTTTCATTCTGATGGACAAGCATTATTAATCTGCAGAAAATTCAGAATTTGATAAATTGTTCAAAGGTGACTGACTTTACCAAGTCTAGTATTTCCTTTTTGTTGTGATGCTGTTTAGTAATTGCAGCAAAGGGATTTGAAAAACAGTATGGTTACAGTAAGCTGTTTAAAGGTTCTGAACTAGAATATAATATTACTTCAATTGTTTCCCTGATTAAAATGCCTAGCTCTAAACTGATCTTTACCAGCACTTTATTTTGAGGAGTTCAGGTCAGTAGTTGAGCAAAAAAAGAAAGCCTTAGAACATGAAAGCAATAAAATAAAATATTTTATAGCAGCTGCATGTGGCAACAGAGAAGTAGACATAACCCAAGAAATTAAATCTTGTGAAAGAGGCAAGTTTTAGTCTGGTAGTGTCTACCACGAGACAAGTTACTGCATATCGTTGATGACATTGGCTTGTATTTATGGGAAAGGAGACCTGCTCTTACTTCTCTAGCATTGCCTACCCAGCAAGTCATCACAAGAGTAACAGGATGTATACATGGCACATTCCACTTTTAAGGGGATGAATACTGAGACCCATTATACCCCAGGAAATTAAACAGGGTAGCCAAGAAGAGACTTCAGTAACTGCAAAGGAAAATGGAATTCACACTAAGGCAAATCATTACCGAAGGTGAAAATATAAGCAGCAGCATATTGGAAATTCCTGTGAAATGACGGTGACCAAAGGTAACCAATATCAACGAAAATAAATTACTATCTCAGGACATGAACTGAGTAACAAGAAAATTAGAGAAAGAAATTATTGAACTTTTATCAATTAGTGCAAGTAAAAAGAGTGCTAGTTATTTTCCAGTCGAAGAAAGAAAATGAGACTGCAGATGGAGAGGCTCAAGGAGACACTAATAAGAGGTTGTGTGACTGAAAATCTTTGTACAGACAAGGATGCCTTCTCCCACACCTTGGATGCACTGATATTTGTGCAGAAGGAGCATGAAATGTAGCAAAGGGGAACAGAAAGACTTTGGCTTGTGTGACCTGTAGATGTGGCACATGTTGGAGGAGAAAACTCCCACTCTGTTTCCTGAGCTGTGTCCCTTTAGATGGATATATGGCAGAAAACTGTCATGAATATTGATAATGGAAAATTTGCCATGAGATGCTTCAGAAATTGGAACACTAGTCAGAGTGGTAATGTGCTGTTTCAAATATCCAAAGAGCATGCTAGACAGCAAACTTATCAGGTAGGCAACAAAAATGGTAAAATTGGAAGATGACTGAACCTGTCTGTTTCTGGTGAAGAAGTCTGGACATTCAATTTTGATCAAATGAGGGCAGAAGGCATGAAAATTTCACAGCTGCCTCCATAACTGTTCTCAGCTCCAAACATTACTGCCCACTTGTTGAGGCCATTGACCGTTTTTCTTTTCACTGCTTCCAACTGGAAAGGTATGAGGAGCAGTAATTTCATTCACAATGTTGATAGGTGCACAACTGAGACAAAATTACTGTCCTTTGGCCATTCACAGTGATAAATGTTCTTCCTGGAGAGCTGAACTGACATCTTCTGAACCCTGGTTTTCAAGCATTGCATCTTACTAATAGTATGTGTACTTTTTAATTAAGTGTTACGCTAGGCAAATCAGTTATTTTTAAAATGAAAAGATTGTTTCACAAAGGCATACTGAAGGCAAAGAAATGAAGAAATTAAATTAGTGTTCCTAAAAAAGGAAATTAACATAGTGTAATTTTATAATGAATGTGGATGCATATATTGCTTAAATCCTATTGTTCAAACCAATCTGGGAATATCTTTCTATCCTTTGGCATAGATTTTCCTTTGGCAGCCCTTCCAAAGCAGGTGGATTTGCTGTCACTGCCAAGTTCTGAGGAGCCAAGATGTACAGCATAATAGCAACCACAAATTTCAGGTGGGCTCAGAATGTGTGTCTGTACTAGAGCCCGACCAATGCAATTTGTTTATATGACAGAACTCACATAGCAACCTACAAATAAGTGTGACTCACATCCTGTCTTATTTGTAATACTGATTTTTGACTACAAGTTGCAAGTTATGAATCTTCATAAAAACCTCCTCCTCTTTCCTGATATGTGTTTGATCAATGTGTTTGTCTTTTCTCTCACTTGTCTGATGTGAAACATTAGATAAATGAACGCAGTATTTATGTGTATTGATTTTCTCGATTTTTCTTACATTTTGGGGTATTACTTTGAATTACTTTGCACCATTTCTTGTCATTTGATATAGTGAAATGGGCCTGAAGTTTTTAATTTACTGTTGTACATCTTGTTTGCTTTCTTCATTTTTTTCACTAGAAATAGCTTGTATTTGTTTTATGATTCTCTGATCAGAACTTTTCCTTAGTCAGTTATTGTATTTAGTTACAGACTCTAACTAAAATCATCATCTCATTTCCGCTTCAGTGTCTGCCTGTGATAGCATTATGCTTAATTCAATTGTCTTCAGCAATGTTTTCTCTCAGACCCAGATCTGTAAAGACACCTGTTGCTTGATTGCCCAGCAAGCTAGAAGCTAGCTTTGGAGGTGTCCAAATCCATCAGCAAAATCACCTTGGGTTAGGAATTTACACTTATGAACTTGGTTATTTTGTGAGAGAGCAGGGGCTGGGCATTTTAAGATTCTGGAGCCTCAGTCCCACTTTGTTGATATGAAGCGCAGAGAACCTGGACACATACTGTTCTAGGTGTAGAGAGATATCACCTTCTATTTTATCAGAGTTAATGTAATAACATTTTGTATTTAGTGGAGACCAGGTTCTTGGCTGTTGTACAAGACAAACAACCAAAAGAATGAACTGCCAATGCATGCCAGCTTCATGCCTGCTGACCCTGACCTGCAATTTGCTCAAGCTCAGAACAGTATTTTTCAGTGACCTATTAGAAAACAAAACAAAACAAAACCAACCCAACAAAAAATTATCAAACATTTCAATTCAGTGTTCCACAGTATTGGGAAATAAGAGCTTAAACCACTCGTCCCCTCTAGTTCGCTTCTTCTTACAGCTTTACTGAAGCTTATACTGTTATTTAACAAAAAGAAACTTTCTTGCACAGCTTAGCTGCAATATCATAACAGGAAAGCTACCATTTGTTCCAAGAGCTGAGAGGAACACAAATGCAAATGATAATTTCTACCTGCCCTGAAAATCCTGAAATAAATATTTTTCTTCTCATCAGAAATCTTGCTTTGAGATGAGGCCTTGTAAAGTCCTTAAGTGAGTTTCTAATGGATGTACCTTTAATAAAAGAACCAGGAAGATTTGTGGCAGGGGTAGACATGGGCTCAGGTTCAAAATCAAATAACCTTCTATGAGATTTCAAGTTTATTTCAGGTTTGTGTTAACTGAAGTGATAGAATCATGACATTCAGTACCTGTACCTCAGTTTCTGTCCCTGCAAACTCATTAGCCTTTCCCCCCACCCCACATGCATGTTATTGAAAAGTAGAGCTCAGTGACCATTAAGGAATTCACTCACATTCATATTTACCCACCATCATTACAAAACTTTACGTTTTTCTAGTTGTCTTCCACTGACATGGAAGCGTTTTCTACTTGCTTTAATTTCCCTTGCAAAGGCTTACCTCAAGATAATCTAGAATTCCAATACTTTTATTGAAAACATGACTTGAAAGCAGAGAATGTCACTCATAATTAAATATACTGTCTGAATAACATCCGTATTTTCATAGTCAGTCATAGCTAAGCTCTTTCAGTGCATTTTGTATTATTTGTACTGGAAGAACAGTAAATAATTTCTGGGGAAAGTTTTTTTTTCATCTACTAGCTGTCCCATTCAGTGATAAATTCTTCTTGAATTCCCTCCTTGTTTGGAAACAGAGGCCTCCTTCATTATATACACTCACAATCCAAGATCCAAGAGAACAAAAAATCATTATAGTGCCTACTGAAGGCTAAAAAGACAGATGAGTGTAGACAATTGTGAAGCGTTTGCAGTACATAGAATTAGAAAAGCTCATTTGTCTGATTTACAGCTGCCTACTTAAAAGGTAGATCAGAATATGAGATCTGCCCTCTGCTATACATGTGTTAGGGTAAATAATAGCCAGGACTTCAAATAAAGAGAAACAGCAATAATGGATTTTATGAAGACTTTCTTAGCCTTTTTTTCCCCCCTTCTTTTTCCTGTTAAGCCCCTGGTTTAGTTTTTAGGATCCTATACTTGTGTTTCTGTAAAACTAGCAAGCTCTGACTTTTTAACTTCTGTATCTCCTAGATTTTTGTTTCTGAGTGCTGTACTGAAATCGTCTTGCTTTTCCACCTATTTTCCTAATTAGTGTTTACTTATGCTCCGTTTTCCCAACATAATGGCACATTAATAAGCAGCAACACAGTACAGTTTGTCAGACTGTTCTAAATATTCTGTCCATTTTAGAAACTTGTTGGTCTCAATTGGCTGCATATAAATATAATGACCTACGTGATGGAGGAATGAAAGAAATGCAGTTGAAAATAATGCGCTCACTGATGTAAGTAAACCATGACTGATAGGAAATGAACCTACACTAGTGGTGCCCAGATCACTATAGAAACAGAATAATCTTGTGGCAAAATTCAAAACGCTAATCAGCTGAAGAGAGGCACAAAGTCTGTGAGTGCAACAGAGAAGGAAAGCAGTACCAATGCCCCTGCTAATAAGACTGTAAGGAATCCCATCACTTAAAATTCCATACCAGTGTTTGTGATTCCAATTACTACACAACGGTGGAACCGAAGATGATAAAGCTTTTCATGTTGGAGTTACAGTCACTCATCCTTCTGTATTTGTTTCAGCTCTACTGTCACAAAGCAAGTATTGTAAACCTCATGTGATTGTTCGGAGAAGTTTGTGTGGTTCCTCTGTGCGTATCTGTGTTAAACCCTATGTTCTGCTTCAAATGTGGAATTACTCAGCCTCCTGTGCTTCCCTGTCACATGACATAATGGGAAAAGTCCTGCATCCTATATGGAGATGAAAAGATCAGCTCTCTGAACTTCTGTGGTGATCCATTCAAATGTGATATCATTGACTGAAAGAAACGGTCACTTGTCAAGACAGATTTTTCAAATCTGAAAAGGACAATGGGTTTTGTTCCCAAGAGTTCTGATCATTTCATGTGACAGATCATAAAATCACCAGAAATACAAGATAGATATTGAAGAGGTTGCTTCAGAGGAAGCTCAATCAGAATGACAGAAGAAAGTGGATGGACTGACTAGAGGTGAAGCTACATTTTAGAAGCAGGAGAGGGATCTAAGCTTAGAAAGTGCTTACTCTGAGGAAAAACTGGAAAACCTGCTAGTATTTTGTTGTTTTAAGTGACAACTAAAGGTTAATTGTAAAACAGGGTTCCAGTCAGAATGAACTTCTAGAAAGGGAGAGCTACTGGAAAGTCAGAGATAGCCACCACTAGCTTTGGAGTCCTAGGGCATGTGTATTAAAATGTCTTTGTAAGAAGGTTTAGCAGACACAAAGAAATTGTTTCAGAGAAGTTAAAGACAGACACTGTGTTGAACCATACTTGCTCTGAGTCTGGATATTTTCCATTTTAATTTCTGTTGTAAGCACTTTGACTTCTTCAGTAATGGAACACTATGAAATTAAGAATTAATGCTAGAAAATTGTCATTAATTTCCATTGAAATAAAGTTGTTCAATATGTTGAGTGACACATCTTCACCACCTTCTAATAATAACTCTCAGTGATGGGTAAAATTGCATGTTGAAATAAAACGAAGAGCAAAGACCCTTTGTTAGTTAGATGCACTGGAGACAGTGAAGGGATCATTATCAGCTGCTACGCAAACAGCCTGTTAGTACACAGACTGGTATATGAAGTAGAACATTGCTCATGCTTTCATCTTACTCTTCTATCCTCTCCTATGCTCATCTGGGTTCCAAATTTAATGAGAGTTAGATCTTTTCAAAGGGAGAACGCTGATGTGCCTCTATCATTCACGTGTGGGTGAGCTTTCCAGGTGGCCAGAAGGAGTTCACAGAGGTTTGAGCAAACAGCTGGAGATTCAACTGCTCTTCCTTCACTGTGCAATAAGAGTGGATCTCAGCCAAGTTCTGGCCAAAGGTGAAGTGAGTACAGGTATGAAAAAATTGTTCCCTTTACATCATCTAATTTGATATAATAACAATATTATTTCTGGCGCAGTGCATAGAATATTATCGTTTTGGAAATAAAGTGAGATTATTTCATTATAGTCTGAGTTGTCTTCCAAAAGAGATGGAGTAATCTTTTACATAGGTAGTTGTGGAGATCTGTTTTCCCACTCTCCCTTTTCTGAATTCCCTGCCCCTCCCCATGTGGTCTTCCCCCCACCTCCACCCCTATTCCTGGCCACTCCCTCGGGTTCTCCCCATTTGTTCTGTACCCTGGTCCCGTCCCTGTACCGCCCCTGTGCCCTGGGACTATCGGTCCATGTCCTTTCTCTGCCCCTCTCATGCCCATACAAAATCCGACCTGACGCCATGTGACGCCCTCTCTGCATGGGCCAAAGGGGCCGTGCTGGGTCCCCTTCCATGGGGGTCCAGCCGCCCACATGGCTCTCTCTCTGCCATCTGAGAGCCATGCAAATAAACATCCTGAAGCCCTAATGCCTGGGAACCCTCTTGCCTCCTTTGTCGCTGCTGTGTTGCGAAGCTGAAAGCCAGCCAGGGCCAGGCGGGGCAGTCCTAAAAGGGGCACGGGGAGTGAAACCCCTTCCCTCTCATGGAAGCCCCCTGCGCTCTCTAGGAAGGCTGAGGCTGAACGCAACAGGTAGTCTGTACAACTAGCTGTCTTTTTATTCCTTGTGTAGAAAAGCCATAACAGTATATTTGCTTGATGACATTTAAGTCAGCAATGTCCACTCAACTGCTTTGTCACTTTATTATCTATTTACTTTTTAAATGAATTGCTGGGTGGGCTTGTTGAAAGACAGGTAGCACAAATGCTTCCCAGTGCTAAGATGTCATTTATGCACAGTGCTGAGGGAAAATATTTCAATGTGGAAAAAAATAATGGCTAGTGGTAATATGACTTGACTTCCAATTACACAGCATGAAGCTCATCACTGAGCTGAATCAGAAAAGATGCTGCCTGCCCACATCATCCTGTGATACTATTAAATCTAATAAGAATAATTGCAAGTCTAGGAATGCTTCCAAGTAATTTTGCTTAATGATCTTAAAATCTAAGGAAGGGATGCCCACCTATAGCTTAATTATTTAATCTTCTAAAGGACATGTGCAAAATGCAGCAGCTTATCTGCCCATCAGTACAACTCAGCAGGAATATAACTCTAATTGTTCCGTGCTGCTTTCCCTTTTGGCCTATGAATCCAGCCAAGGGCTGTTACAGCCTGCTAGGACACTGAACCTGTTCAGAGAGGGAATCACAGTCACATTCTGTAATTCATCTGCCCTTGCAGATAACCTTCATTGGCAAAACAGAATAGCATACAAAAAGTAAAGCACCTTAACTGCATGTCCTGGTCCTGTGTCTTCACTGATGGCTGAGGTGAACAGATGTCCAACCTCACTGCACTGAGAGCTGCATGCAGAAGGACTGATTTTGACCTACCTGTTCTGTAATCATGCTTCCAAGCCTGACAACATTATCAAATTTTTTATGTGCACATATCTGTATTTATGTATCTATACAAAAACTTGCAGGTACTACAGGTATACCTCAAAAATCTGAAAATCAAAAAAGCTTGCTCCTGATGACAGGGCTGGGAAGACAGGGTTTGCAGATTTATCTGTATCACACATCATACAGACAAGTGATCTAGGCATATATCTTTGTGCAATTTTTGTGTTGATATAAACACACTATATATTAAAGATCAAACATTCATAAACTGCTATAGGCTTGGATAGGAATCATTCTAAATTCACTCCTCTGGATGTTTGGGTGGTGATGTGGATTCTGTGTGAATGACCACATTTAGGGGCTATTCCAGCATGAAGGGATGTATTTTGTCTTGCTTCCTCTGATGTTTTCGAAAAACTTCAATTTTAGTCAGATAAGGTGTGGAGGAAGGCTGAGAATTTTGCAAGAATGGAAAATTATTTCCTGTTATGTTCTTCTATACTTTTGATTCAGATGCATGGAAATTAGGAAGCAATGTAGTTACACAAATTAAGGCAACAGAGAAGCCATAAAATCAAAATGGAAATGCAATGAGCCAGGTAAAATTTAGTCATGCAACATAAAAGTTATGCAGTGTAGTCCCAGACTGACTTGTCTGAACAGGGAAAATAGAAAGTGATTGTTTCACTTGACATTTCTGGGATCCCTTTGAATCAGCATTGTCAGAGTCGCTCCTGAAGTTGTTACTGGGCTTTCTCAGTCCTGCCGGCTTAACAGCAGGAAGGCCCATACTGCAAGCTCAGTTGTGTGAGTTCTGTTGATATTTCCAAACCACGGTCTCTTTCTCACTGCTGAAGTTCTGCTAAGTATGGTAATGCAGATAATCCACAGCCAGTGGAACTGGTGAAGCTGGGTTTCTCATGGGTCTGTGTAATATATGTGAGTTTAGGATATCCTTTAGAATACTCTCACCACAACGCACTCAGCTCCTCCTTATGCCCCTTTGCCTCACTGCTGGGATACCTGTCATCCTCCTAGCTTCCCCTGCACTACATTACTTCCCCTGCTGCCTCCTCCCGAAGCCCTGTGCCCTCTCCTCACACCACAGCAGTTCCCCAGCCTGCTGGTGCTAACATAGCTCTTCCCACACCACCACTTCACGTAAGTCCAAGATATTTTTCTGCCTTTAGCTGTATAAAGTAGCTATATTTAGCCTGGTAAAATGTGGATGCTCACTGGCCAGTCAGGGCATGCCTGCTGATTGTCCAGCTGGATGCTGCTAAAGGGATCATGTTGAATTCTTTCTGCCCTTACCTCAGAGAAGGCACCAGTAAGGTCTTTAATCGGCATCTGTATTTCAGTGTAGACATTGTTGTATTTGAGATCTCTAACTATCTGCTTTATGGGGCTGAAATTGGTCAGGGAGTACCAAAAATAATGAGAAATTACTGGGGTAGGGGGGAAATGCCTGCCAGACTGCTAAAAGAAGAAACAAAGGGTGTCATTTTGTAAACTTGGAATGATAGGCTAGAAAATAAAGTGAGTATGCCTATGCCTCAAAACAGACAAAACTAAGTCTACTATATCTTCACAGTTGCTTAGGAATGGCTTTGGAATGCTTTGGCTTTGCTACAGGAGCCCTGCAGCAGAGAACAAAAATTTAGAGAGCCAATAGCTAATCTGCAAATGAAAGTGAGGGCTGAGGGCAGACCCCTTCTGCATTTTTTAATATTTATGTAAGGATAGTAAAGAACCTGCTGATAATGCTGCTATTCACCACTGTGTGATATCATTTGAAATGTCTCATTAAAGCAACTGATTTTTTCTGTAAGCTTGAAAAGAGAAAGTTTATTTGCCACAGGAGCCAAAAAAGCCAAAGACTAGGTTGTCTTCAGGGGTAGCTCAAGGTAAAGTGTACTGGATAATCTACTCCTTCCAGGAACATCCCTTGGAGGTGGTCGGTCTCTGACACACTGTGCTCTTCTTCTTCCTCTTGAATACAGGACAGAAAAAATTATCACAAACATCTGAATCTGGTAGCTGCTCTGGTTTCACCCACATGGGAAGGCAATAAGGAGATCTTGCTCTTGCACAGCAGCTGGAGCCCAAGCTAAGAAGTGCTTCTAATGTTGGGAAGAAGTATTTTCATGGTGTGGATGAGAGCTAGGACAAGTTATGACAAAACAATATAATATATGCTAATGAACATGTTCTACAACATTTCAAGTTACATTCATATTTTCACCTGAAACTAAACAATCTAATTTTCCATTATAAGTTAACTCTAAGGATAATTTCACTATTTTTACTCCTGAATAACTGCATCTCCCTTTTCCTTTAGTATTTGTTTTCCTTCTTTGTGTATTTTACTTCCTGCTGTCTATTCATGATCTGAGCAGAACTCTGACGTGTGAATTTAAGGGATGATTTTTCTGTTCCTTATTCTTCTATCTTCTTCTGGAGCTGAGAGACCATATCAAAGGATTTGCATTTAGAAACTAGAACATCCCTTTGACTATGAATGCATAGCATAAACCTGGCACTCCTGCTTTCATTTCTACTCTGACTGAAGAAAATATCTGCACTTACTGTGAACCTCATGGACGTTAAGGGCACTTTTTAGTGCTCTTTTTTTAAAATGTCTTCTGTAACAAGTGGAATTAGTCAAATGGTCATCAAAATATCACTCTAAGATTTATTGCAATATACAAAAGGAAGAGCACATTTCAAAAATAAAACTATCACTTGGCTTGCAGAGAAACAGATGGGCATGAATTACACAACTAACCAGAATGAAAAATAGACCCCAAAGTGAATTAAATGCTGGTGGGATGAAAATGAAGCTTTTTTTTTGCTGAAGTGAGAAAACAGTCCTACTTATAATGGAAAATTATTCACTCTGTACTGCAGTGTAAGACAAAATCTATCGCACTGGAAGAAGATATTACTAGACTGCAAAAATGCATGGTCTCCCCTGTAGAATGGACTGCCTCACTGAAGGGAGAGCTACAAATAAAATTTAAAC
This sequence comes from Mystacornis crossleyi, assembly GCA_013400655.1. Taxonomy (NCBI): domain Eukaryota; kingdom Metazoa; phylum Chordata; class Aves; order Passeriformes; family Timaliidae; genus Mystacornis; species Mystacornis crossleyi. Next base: position 87,911 of record VYZQ01047418.1, on the reverse strand, counting down.
CTCAGCAGTTTTGGACAAAAAAAGAATGCTTTCAGTATTTACATATTTAAAACTTTTGCTGAACACATAGAAAAATTAAAACAAATTCTTTTGGTGTCTGCTATAGTTACATTTTTTTTTTAATTGTAAACTTGCTATGAGATTTCATTACATTTTTGACTCAATAGATCTTTCTGTTATCATTAACTACAGTTGAATTTTCAAAGTGTCAAATATTCCTATAGAGTCTATCACTTCATCTTTGGCTTTCAAAGGGCAAGTGCTGTAATAAAACTGAAATTGCTAAATATCAGTTAAGTCCCACAGTAATTATTTAAGTATTACTTATATCCCTGTAACCCAGAGAGATTCAGATGAGACTGAGGTAGATATTGTGCTAGATACTACCTAAGACTAGTTTAATATTCTAAACCATATTAATCTAGCTCAATAGAAAATGGGCTACTTTATAAAGCATCTGCTATGCTGCAATAATCAGAATTTTTTTAAGAGTATAGAGAAAGATCTAATTGTTTTATGTGCTTGGGGCAGATAAGCTGCTCTAAGTTTCCAGTGAACTGTAGTAAAATGTCTTTATTTTTCTGGGCAGGCAGCTGGTGTAGTGCTGACCAGCAAATTGTCAGCTGTACTTTTACTTTTCTACCCGTTTGTGAGCATGCTTGATTTTTAGAAACCTACAATATTGATATTTGGGCTCTCACACATTGATGTTACTTGACTTGGGGGTGACACAGATTATTACTGACATTGATTTTACAGAATAGCACAAATTAGCAAGAGTCTTTGTCCAAAGGGGTTATATAGTCTAAAGATAAACAGATGTACTAGGTGAAATTAAATATCTTCTTTATTTACCAGATGAGGAACACGAAGATTAAGAATTAAAATATCTTTCTATGCAGGTCAGTGGGAATTTTGCCAGTAACAACAACTGGATTAGGCTTTTACCCACATGGACAATACTGCAGTGGTACAGTAGAGACAGGAACTGAGTGCAGGTTTTCTGAATTCTGGAACAGCAAAGGGAATGTGGGAACACTTGTTTTGATTGGAGTTTGGTAGCCACATGAGCTCTGTACTCCACTGTACACCACAAAATTACATTTATACATCAGTGTATACAACCATTTCCATCCCAGAAATGATATCTAGAACTTGGAAAAGTGCCTTGGGGAAGGTGTGTTTGCTTCAGGAGGACCAGACTACCATTTTAATGATCACTCCAGCAAGTTCATCAGGGTACAAACTGCAATGCAAATGTTACCATCTGGTTCTAATCAATCTTTGTGTGGCACCATGCCTACCATACACAGGTTCCCTGCTATAAAATGACATGTTAATGCACAGTGGCTACTCATTACTTCAGTCACTGTGCCCTCACAATGTCATGCAGTGCCTGGGGGGGGTCTTACAAATGTATGTGCAACAGGGAGGAGCATGGTGTTTGTAATGGTCCTCACTTCATTACAGCTGGCTGTGGTGGGTTAATACATGTTCCCCACATTTTAACATCATTTGAGCGTCACAGAAGCAACTTTTTAGCAGAACAATGACCACCACCCTGCGGCACAAAGCTTAGGATGGGGAATGAAGAGCAGCAGGACACAGTACTGAGAGAGGAAGGGGTAATGCTAGTGGAGTCGCACTGTTCAGTTTTTCTGGACAGACTTTTCATTTTTACAGGGCACCATGTTGCTAATGTAAAAAGTTAAAGAAAAGAAGTTGCCTTACAAAGATGCATACTGTACATGGTGTTTGTCTATGAGTGCTACAAGCATGACAGAGGTTAGAATTTTATCTTAGACCCACATAGTCAATATTCTAATAAAATCATCACCCAACTCAAATATGCAAAATCTAATCTTCATTGAATTTCAAATACTGCAGACTGAGAAATTGAAAGAGAAACCTCAAAACTGTAGAGCAGCTACCTAGATGTTAGACAAAAGACTAAATGCAATGCATGCTTTGTGAGAAGGGGAAGCATAAATAGAAACAACACATAATATGCAGAGAACTATCCATTTTGCTAGTAGAGTTGTACATGTAATCAGTCTATAAATAGTGAATCTCACAAATATTTGAAACTTTCAGCATAGCGATTTCAAACTTTCATTTCCACAAAAGCTGTTTATGGCCCCTTATACACAACATTTAAATGGTGTATAAAGACTACGCTCTGAATATACCCAGTAAAACATTTTATCCCAAAAGATGAAAAATCCCCTCGAAGATCATGATACTTAAAGTTTCTTGTAAGGGACCCACTTGGCCTCAGGTGTCATGTTGTAAAATGTCTGCTGAAATTACTGGGATTATGGTAGTATGAAACAGAGGTAAGTGAAATTGTATGAAAAGCAATACTAGAGGTTTTGTTAATACAAGTGAATTTCAGATGCAGGAAATGTTCATGGATTTTTCTCTCTCCCCAGATAAAATTGTTTTAATAACATAAATTAACTGAGCACTGATTATACATAGGCCTCGCAGGGCTGTGCACAAAGCTGTTTATTGTACTCAGAAAAGGGCAGGATATTTTGGTATGCCAGACATGTTTGCTTTATTCCCCCCAGTACTCTTTTCTCTGGAGCTCTTTCCCCCTGGTTTCACTGCCCTCTTTGTTCATCTCAGCTGCCAGATGCTTCTTCCAGAGCCTGCCCTGGACCTGCGGAGCACCCTGAGGTGGTGGCCCTCACATCTGTTACCATCTGGTGCCTCTCTTGCTCCACTGTGGCCATGACTCTGATTGTAGCACACATCCCATGTGCTTGTAGCTTACAGTTCATGTGAATATGGGGGTTCTGGACAAAAAAACTCTCCTGTCTTGAAGTCATGTTTGTCTTAACCTTTTAGGATACTTTGCTTTATCAAGATAATGTCACAGTGCAGATCAGGTTAAGTCTGGGGTAAGTACATAAAAAAGATTTTACAAAATCAGTTCTTGCTAATGGCCCTACAGAGGAGATAATTTCACAGTAATTATACATGTGTAGCAGACCCTGACTCTCATTAAAACATTGCTACAGAGTACATTTTCTATTTTACTCTCAGCAAAGTGGTCAGCTGCAAGGGGGTATTTTCCTTTGTGTTCTGTCTTACTTTTCCAGTAAGAACAGACCCTTGTTCAGAAGAAGGAGAAGCCTTTTGTTTCAATACTTTAAAATACGTTCCACAGTTACGATAGTTGCAAAATAATTTACAAAGGTTGCAGAAATCTTTAATTTGTACTCCAAATATAGTGTTAGCCTCAGATATAAATCAAAGACTTCTGAGGTAGCTATTGAATTCCAAGAGCAGCCACCCTCGTCCTGGAGTATTTAGGTCATTTGACTACATGATTCTGGTGATGTTACTTCATGGGGTGGCACTTTTTTCTGCAAGAAGCCCTGTAGTGGATCAAAGGGTGTTGTTAGTTTTGGTTTTTTTCAGAATAAAGTGCCCAGAAATGTATGGTTGTCTGAATGATTTTCTTAAGATTATGAAATTACCTGGCAGATGTCAAGCACTATGTAAATATTGCAACAAAAAATACGAATCCCCAGAAAGATTTAGCACGTGTAGAAGTAGGCAGTGACAGTTCATGGTGGGAGCAGTTATATCCTTTCCATTTAGAAAGTAGAGCTATTGGGAACATCTGAGCAGGGAATCTGTGCATTCACTGAAACACAGCCCGTCTGGTCTGTTACTTGAAATGCACTCTTTTGTAATCTTGTGAAAATGAAACTCCAGGGAAACTAAGTACATAGCACCCACTTCACAGCCTTCCTAAGCGTTTCACATTCAACAAAGCCGCTTTTGTTTCTCTGGGTTCTTGACTTACAGCAGCCTTTTCCTAAGCATTTAAAGTATTGTGGGAAGAGCAGAACTCAGGCAGAGGTCATCTCCAACTGGAGAAACAGAGGGGAAGGGAAAGTATTGTTATGCAGGTACCCCTCAGGGACTAGTCTATTGACAAGAGCCTGACATTCATATTTCCAATTAGCATTCCAGCAAAATCTGAATATGAAAGATAGCTGTATATCAGCTGAATAAATGACATTTCCATACTTATTGCTTCACAATGTTAAATTTCAGGTAGCCAGGTTAATGTAAGCAAATCCGCTACCAGCCATTCAATAGTTCTTGTAGAAAATACAGTTAAATTTGCTGTTTACACTATATATGCCTGCAAAAGTATATTTCTCAAATTTTATGTGTCTGGTTCATTGACATACTTTGATTTTCCATTATGTACTTAATGTCCCAAAGTATTCCAAACGTGTCAGTTTGATAATGTAAATATAAATAAAAGGTATATGCCTATTACATTTGCAGTGCATATGGTTAAATTTTGAAGCACCAGACAGGAGAAAAACTGCTAGCACACACTGGTAGCCACAGGAGTTGTGCAAATACATGAAGGTTAACTTCAGAAAATAAAAAGCTTTCCCTTCCCTCATAAACTTTCCCAGGTAAAGATCTAGTTGCAAATTTCTAGTGTATGTAGCATTTGACCAGGCGTTTGACCAGGCATCCTGGCATTTGACCAGGTAACTGCACTGGATTTGGGCCTGAAGGTGACAGGCAAAACGCACTAGCTTGCAACACCAGGCAGGCAGGGTCTGCAGTCAAGGATACCGCCCAGTATTCACCACTCTCCTTCTGGCTTCACATCCCCCATGGTTGTTGAGGTTTCAGATGGCTGAGCTGTGGCAACTTTAGAGCAGAGTTTGTCACCCACAGTTCACATGGGAGGGCACCAAGAAGCCAGCACTATTTGAACGCTGGACCTTTTGTCTGCCACCAGTGCTAGTGCAGAAGTGGCTCTGGTCACTGTTCACCAGTAAGGTTTTCAAGGGAAAGAAATTCAGCATTCCTGTCCTGCTTTCTCTTATTCAGGGAGAAAAAAACCCCATCCCAACAACCAGAAAATGTAAAAATAGAAAAAAATCAGTTCTTTAAAGCAGACTACCATGAATGTTAATTAGGAGTTTTGTGTGGAAGTACATACATTTTACGCAATTAAGTACATACATTCTGACTTCTTATTTTCCCTTCTGAGCACAGAGAAGACAACCCTAAATATATTCTCTGCTGACCATTGTGAATGTATAATGAGGCTTTTACCTTCTCTTTTTTCTTAGAGAACCTAGTGCAGAAATCTGGAATTAAAAACCACAGTAAGGTGCCATTCTCTGCCATTTGTCCTCAGCAGTCAGCAGGTGGTGTGCTGTACACCCAGCGCTTTGGCACAAAAGCAGACAAACCCAAAACTGGTCTGCAGACCGTACGGTGCCACAGCAACATTTCTCAGGTGCAAAATAAGAGATGCACAAGGAAGATCTCTGACTTACGTGTGTCTGAGTGCGGAGTGAGCATAGGAATTAGTCTATTAAAATCAATTTTTACAAAGATAAATTTACAAGTGTTCATAGGTTTTGGGTCCCCTTCCCTGCTGCCAGTGCCCAGGACAGCTCATGTTTTGTGTTCCGGGGCAGGGCAGGAGCACCCGCATTGTTGTTACACACACAGCCCATAGCAGCTGGTCCCTGCCTGCATAGATTCATCTGTGCTTTTCTTGCCTCCAAGATGTGGTGAATGTTGTTCGTATTCTATTCAGGTTCTTAGAACTTGTCCATGACATTGCTTTCTGTGAGCCCATTACAGCAAAGCTTATTTTACAGGTCTGTCAGACGCTGGGTTTTTTGCACGTTATAGAAATATATTTTTTTGTTTGCTCCCCTTGTATGTGAATGATCCCATGTGCAATAAAAGGTTCCTAGTGATGTTCTACTTGTAACCACATTAAAGAAACACGTCTGCAGCAGTCAGGATGTATTGTGGTTATTCTGTCTTCTGAGGTTTTTGAGGTTTAGGTTTCAGTGAATTCCTCAAGCTTTTGCTCTGGGGTTTGGGAGGATTTGTTGTTGTTGTCTATTTTGCATATGAAGGAATTTTTAACTATTGAAACCTTTTGTCTATAGAGCCTTTCTGTGGAATAAAATCGTATTGCACTGACCACAAATTTCCCTGTTGGATGCAAGAAGATGGATCAGATGGTTTCTTGAGATTCTTGCAGCATTTCATTTCTGCATCTCTGTGTTTTTACTGGTGTTGGGGTGTGGGAGCCATACGGGAGGTGTTGATCTGTGCTGAATGATTGCCTGTGAATTATAGTTTGTATTTTGCCATCTGGCTGCCTGATAATTAGTCCATCTTTTTATCAAATGAATAGCACATGTCTTCCTTGCCTAAATACATATGCAAAACTATATATTTTGGAAAAGGTTGTTTTCAACTTTAAAAAATAGCCAGAAAGCAGAGTCTTTCTGTAATCACGTGTATGTCCTCAGACAAACCTCACCCACGTATGGACCTAGACTATCCTCTGCATCGTTCTGGGGTATTATGCAATCCAAGTATTGGATTTATGGTTACATGCTGTTCTGAATTTGCTACATACCTATATAAGCTGAGGTCTGGATGATAGACTATTTTACTATATAGCTGCAATATGTAGCTATCTTTTCCTACAATTAATACATAAAAGACAGAGCCAGTTTGACAGCATATTCATTCTGCTATATCCTCATCACTGCTCCAAGTATATTTCCATGAGATCCATTCCTGGTGGGACTCAGTGGGTTGGGACTATCAGAAGAAGCAGGCTGAGCAGCGAGACAGCCTTAAGAGGACAAAGGGACCATCAGGTACCCAACCTCAGCTCCTGTGGGACTAATGTTGGAGAAATCTGTGGTTCGTTATAGTGTGTGAAATCAGGAAATCAAGAATTCAATGCAAATCTACCCCCAGTCCCTGGGGGGAAAAATACCATTTATGAAACCTTTTTCTTCTCTTTAATCAGTAAGCCCTGGGAAAAGGTTGTTCAGAGGAGAGGGAAGGCATTTTCTCACTCCGTGGGATGTGAGCTATCCAATTTGGTACTTAAGAACTATAATTCATGAGTCACTAGCTATGTATTAAATGCACAGGAAAGATCTTATTCATCTGTATTTGGAAAAAGATTTTTTTGATTTATAGTATTGAAGAAGATGTATTTTTTTAGAAGTTACAATTTTATTTTTTCTGGTTTTTCAAGAATGCAACAAATTCAAAATTAAAATTGTGTGTTAGCTTGTGAATTATAAAAAATCATTTTTTCCTACCAAGAAATATTTCTTTTCATAATATATATTCATTTATGCAACTTTCTACAGGTTGGCAACTGCCAAACTGCTTAAAAATACTACCTGAGGGACCGTTTCTGCTCATTCATTGTGATTTCGGTAGTGTAAAAATCATCTGCTAGAAATTGGTTTGATGGAACAATACTCACCATTAAAAGGAATTAAATAAAAATTTACCATAAAGTCAAAATTTCTCACACTTCTTATGCACTGAATGGGACTTCTAACTATAAACAATCTAAGAAGTATTCAAGTTGCTGGTATTAAATGTATATAAAGAAAATTACTATCTTCCTTTATTATCTAATCCTATCTACTGGAAATGAACATGTGTTAATTTGCTTGTAAATCTCTGTACATCCTCTTTCCTTTAGAATATTTTTACTTTTCTATTGCCATTTCCATTACCATATTTTGAAATGTAAAATATTATTTGAACAAGAAGACTCCATTTTATTTCTTTTTAATGATCATAATCATGTGGAGCACTGTAAGCCCTTCTCTTTGTAATATGTATGTACTAAATTAGTAATAGTCTTCCTTTTGTCATTGAAATCACTGGCAACAAATGATGGCCAGAAAG
>VYZQ01047418.1:54324-79940 GCA_013400655.1 Mystacornis crossleyi | reverse complement strand
AGGAATGACCTTTCTGAAGGGTTTTCCTTCTATGCAGTGCAAAACAAGGGTGCACGTAGATAACAACCCTTTTCTTGGAGTAAGCACTGTAAGATCAGTCTTTGGCTCATTTCAGGCTGATGCCTGTTATGCTGATTAAGCTGTGTCTTCATTTCTTCATTCTGCTGCAGCCTATTGTATCCACTGTTATCTCCCATTAACTGTGCAGATGGTAAGGTTTCGGGATCAGGCACACTTTTTGTTGTAGATGTGTATAGAGCATGCCAAATAGGGGGCCCCATCTCCAGCTGGGATTGTAGCACTACCTCAACACAAACAATATTCTTTGAAACAAATTCACCTCCAATAAAAATAATGGATATTTTCTTCCCAAGTTAGAATAAATAAAAACATTTGTTCTTGTCTTTCTGTCCAGAAATGCACACACAGAGACGCACACATAGACAAATACAATAGTCTAGATGAGGGTGATATGTTCGTCTTCCAAAGATTCTGTATTTGATTAGCCTATGTAATCAAATAGGAATGGATAACTTAATAAACCATAAAAGCAAGGTAGATACATGAGAAAAAAAAGAGTTTAGGATGCTACAGAAATAAACTAGAACTCTTAGGTCCCCAGATACTTACAGGTCACCTTTTCCTATGATCCCCACTGCCTTCACCACAACTTTATTTCTTTCTGCTGATGTAATAGGCCTCTTGTGACAGAATTTAAGTGCTGTGCCTAGAATATGAAATGAGATTTCCCAGAAATCCAGTCAAGTACCCAGTTCTACTAATACATGTTCTTGTGCTCTGGTCTTCTGAGTAATAGCATATCCAAGCAATGAACCTTAACATGTGGTATGGAAACAGAACAGCATGGACCTTTTGTTCAAGACTTTCACAGGGCACTCTGTATGCTGCTGTGAAACCTTTGCTCCCAGTTTCTTTGCCTGCACATCTGCTCTCTAACTACATTACCAAGATGACCAGCTACCAGCAGGTTCTGGGCATGGGGTACTTAATTTGCTGACTTCAGGCTTTGAGATGTCTCTTTAGACCAGTATTTATTTATTTATTCTAATGAAGTGAGAAGTTATACTTGCAAAAAACTGTTTTGATGGTTATGCCTTCAAATACCAAACGCGAGGTTGGATAGATGTAAATCTTTGGTTCAGAGCCTCCAAGAAGTTTTGAAAGGAAATTGGATCACTGCTTGCTTCTGACATATACCATAGTATATTAATTCTCTGCTTCAGGGCATTCACTGGCTGCCTTTGGGCCAAGAGGGATTCTTTTTTTTATTTTTCTCTCTTGATGTATAAATTGCCTCATAGGGGTTTTTCTGTTTGACTTCTGTTCCTCTAATGACCAGCCAACTGGAAATAGGCCACATGTCTAGACAGGATGCAAAGGTACAGTGCTGAAATGTTCTTGGTGCCATTTGAAGTAAGCTGATAGTTAAACTGATAGCCAGATTTAGGATCAGAAAGAACTTTTCCCGTAATCCAAATGGAACGGTTATGGGGTTTTTCGCTTGTTTTGTTGTGTTCCTCTATATTGAAGGGCACAGTCTTTGTCCTAGGTACCTTATGCAAATAAAAATAAAAAATCCTGCTATACTGGAATCTACAGTATTAGAAATAACTTTTATTCATCCTGCTTACTTTCTGTAGGTCCTTATAGATTTTTTAAAAAATTATTTATTGTAGTTATTGTTTGTCCCAAATAAAACTTGGGGAACATGATAGGGAATATTATAGCAGGAAGCAGGGGGTTTAGGCGATTCAAGACTCTGCAGATGCCTGTTATTACAGGGAAATGGATTTGTTGACCTGGGTTGCCATTGCAGACTGATGTTCACATAGACTTTGAATCCTGCTTGCAGCACCATCATCACAATTCATCTTAGATCAATTTGTTGCAGAAGTGTGCAGCAGAGCAGAATTTGGGCTCTCCATACAGAGATGCAAAATGGCAATCAGGTTTTCAAGGCATGAAAATGTAACTCCAATAGCTGATCACATTTCTTGTTACTTAGAGTTACTGAAGAACATTTCTCTAAATGATAGTTCAAAAGCAGTATGTCAGAAAACACATTCAAGTAGCTAAGAAAGAAATACTTGAAGGCACCTTCAGGTTTGTTGAAACCTTACATTTAATCGAGGCAATTCTTCTAAAATATGTTTCCTTAATTTTGCAAGATTTGTCTAGCAAATATAAAGAACTTCAATAATTTGCTAAGAGAAAAAAAGTGTGTGAAATGTGAGATCCTTGTCCTATTCAAAATAAGCTTATCTGGTTTATAATCCTCTTGTGCATACACTTATAGCTCTGTACTGTGTTTTTTCACCTTAAGGAAGATTTTCCCATTGGAAATTCAGTACAACAGATACGCTCAAAATGTGTTTAATACGTGTGGATTTTTGACATGAGAAGACTCCAATTTTGAATACATAATATAACCACTAGGATCATCCTGAAAATAATATCTGTTACATTTTTGCTTCATAAACACACCTATTTTTCATTCACAATATTGTTCTGAGTTTTTGTCAGGTCTGGAAATGAATTCAGCTAAACAAAAAATAACTGTTATTTCAAACATAGATTTCTGCTAATATCAATTCCATGCAGACTCTGGCTGGCACACCCCTCATTGTGTCCATTTTCTGCTGCTAAGGCCCATGCGAACTCCTGGCAACTGGATAAAGGTGTTGTATTTTAAAAGACTTTTGAAGAGGATTAGAATAATTAAGATTACATACTTCAAAATACAAATTTTGTGTTATGTTATTGGAGTTGCAGAATATCTCAAACATAAATCAGCACATTAAGTACTCAGCCATGTTTAGTAAAAGCTAGAAGCCCATGGCAATTCTGAACTTCATGAAGGTATGTATTTTGTACCATCCAAATTTTGACTGCTTTTGTTCTAATTTGTTTCTGAATACCGTAAAAATGTAAAGTCTCTTTGTATTTCAAAAATAAAGGTGTGAATCTCTTATTACGAGAAAAATTATGTATGCCACCAATAGCACTATCTTAGTGTTGTGTCAGCCATGATATGGGATATAAAAGCAGTCTCACTTTGTCTCTTAATACTACTACTACTAAGTGCAGAAAGGCATTCTAGATCAGGGAGCTGAACCTTTGACTCTAGTGCCCTGCTTGACATCAACAGAAATGGCTGGCAGTAACAGCAAGAGCCACATGCTTTTATAAATATGCTTTAGATTAGAAACCATGGAAGATTTCTATTGGAACCTGTCATCTATGGCAAGAACCAGTATGCCAGCCTGGCAGGCAATGGGAACCTCTATCACCTTTCTCATGAGATCAGTGCAGTGTGAGATCTGGAGACATTTTTCCACCTTTAGGTTCTGTGACGTTCCCACCCCCAGTTCTGCTATAGCAGAAGTCTGCCTTGCAGAATACCATTGCCACTACCTGTCATCTTTCAGTAAACCATCACTGCCTGCAATGCATCTCCTTTTCAGTTCCTGGTTTTTCTGAAATGGATGGCGACCATGGAACTGCCTCTTCCACCGTGTGTAGCAGTTTTTGGTGCTTCATGCTGTGCTAATACGGGGCTATAAATCTGTATTTTCCCTGTAAATCCATGCCTGGCTGATGGTAGATGTCAGCCACAATATTTTAGGATGCCTATCACCATGACTAGTTTCTGGCTTCATAATGGCTGATAGGAATATTATTTATGGAAACAGTTCATTAACCCTAAAAGCATTGCTTAGAAGGGATCAATTGGAATAATTCCCTGTTAGGTAAACAGGAGTTTACATTGGCTTATGAACTGATTTCTAATGATTCACAGCTCCTGCACATTCAGAAACAAAGCCAGAGATCAGACTAATTTGGTAGTAACAACAACTTTTACACGTTTTGTGATGCTCTAATTTGAGGGGGAAAAATAGCCAGTAGGTGCATCCCTCCTTACTTCCTTGCTTCTCCCTGAACCAGGTCATAGAGCTCCAGAAGCAGCAGAGTGAGACTGAGCACCAAATAGGTCTGTGACCTGCTTCAGGCTGTGAACCAAAGTAGTGCTTTCAGCACACACAGACTCAGGATGACCCGCTTTGCTCCTAGGCCCGGATTATTCAGAAACTGGAGGCCCATGAGCCCAGGTAGTATAGACAGAAACTTGGGCCTGATGCTGCCCATCTCCTCTGTTGCTGAATCCTTTCACAGCTCCTTTTCCACACATGGATAGATCAAGCTGCTCCCTGCTTGGAAACTGTCCTTGTGACCTTCATACATGAGTTCAGCCTTCCAGTGAACAAACCATAGGTGACTAAACCTGGCCTTCCACTGTAAACGCTCTACAGTACAAGGCTAATTTGTGTTTAGTACCAGGGCATCCAGGGTTAACGTATATAAAATACAGAATTCCTTTCCCTTAAAAAAATCACTTTTTATCCAGAATAGGGACAAGGACAAACAAGAGTTAATATACTGTCCAACTTTTTATTATGATTTTGCTTCTGTTTAAACTTAAAACACCTGAAGATAAATCATCCAGTTGCAACACTTTAGTCCCACAAAAATCCGAAATCTACCTAAAGGAAATCAAAAAACTCAACCTAAAGTTTTTATTTCTCCCCACACTTTCTAAGGTGTCATTAAAAATTGCCTAGGGCAAACCTAAGAAAAGCAGACAGCAAATGACCAGGGTTTCTTTTTGTTCTGATTAAAGTCAAGTTTTTTAAAAAAAGGTTTCATTCGCTGTGTTAAGAGCAGGAGATGGACATTAGAGTGTGTATTCATCAGGAACATCTATTTGTCTGGATTGCTGCCCAGCAACATTAAAGGAAATCTATTCTAATCCCTGTGATGCAACACTTGGGGTTTTCTGACACTCTGTATTTATGATGATTGTGTTATTTATCACCTAAAGAAGGGAAAACAAAGAGTCATTCTGATTTCCCTGGCAGTGACATATATCCACAAAGGCTAATGGAATTATTGCAGATTTATGCTCTGGTGAGTGCAGGATTTGTTCTAGCAGCTCTATAAATTCTTTCATTTTCAGATAGCAACACATCTATACACCGTGTAAGTCCTGAACCATCTGGTTTCTCCGAGAGTGCGGGAGCTTTTCAGGGAGTTCTTTTTGGCTCTAACTGATTATGGGTAGTTATTTCTCTTCCCATTCCTGCCATTGACCACAATGATACCTTTTTTACATATTTTAATTACTTCATGAGTTGTACAGCACTTGACCGGTTGCTGCTTCGTTAAATTGAAGAGACTATATAAAAGGTTGAACTGATTGCAGTTCATGTGAAGAAAAGGATGCAAAGCTGTCAAATTTTCACTCAGCAGGACAGGAGAAATATTTGTGGCAGTCAGAAGCTGCTAGCAAACGAAGGTCTTTGGAAGTAAGGGTGAAACACAAGCTGACATTGAAATTCTTGGTTGTAAACCACCAGGGGAGCAATAGAGTATAACAATAGTTGCTGACAATAGGCACTCCCTTTTAGGGAAAAAATAGCCGTATAGATCACATATAGCCTAAATTACAAATGCTATTCCATTTCGTACAGATATATAACCAAGACTGCACAACAGGCAGGATTAGGAGGAAAAAAAAACAAAACAAAAAAGGAGTGTTTTTTACAACTGATGTTATTTCACAGGTACATCAAGGCTACATGACTTTCCGGCAGTTTTTTGGGAAAGCAAAGAGACTTTTTTCCAAGCAGTTTACTAGGCTTAGAAAGTTTTTTGCCAGCTTGAGGAGGAGCTTAGATTTAAAGGGCACTGATCAGTACTTCAGAAATACTTGCCATGTTTCCAGTTAGAACTGTAGCAGAGCTCCTGATGTGCATCATTCTTTGATGGCTACAGTGATGCAGGGGAGGCAGAAGGGATCAGCAAGTTCTGAACAATCAATAGAGTGCCATAGCATGAACCAAACTCTTTGACTAGCTCAGCCTGTCTATATTCTTTTTCCAGGACAAATTATTTGGTGACTCTGAACAGCTTTGACCTTATTTTACTTTTAGGATAACTTTAGCCTTCCATTGTTTATCTTCAAAGAAAGAAATGTTCTTTTCAGAAAGGAGATTTGATTTTTAAAATAACAGCTTGGCAGAATCTTTCTCAGCACATTCAGGAAGGTACGTAATGTTTCATAGGAGACTGATTTGGGTGACAAAACTACCGCACCAAACACATCATCCTTCATTAAAAAAAATCCTTTGTGTCAAAGGAAGTAGTCTTATGATCCCTGCAATATTTACAATATATGAAATAAACCATTCATTTCTAACATGAGTGTTTCCCAAAGCATGAAGCAAAGAAACTGTACGTTGGTTACCCTTGTGAAACCTTACAGTCTTGTATGGTATAAAAATAGGAGCAGCAATTAGCCCAAAGACTTTGGCATATCTTGTACAACAGTCTTCCTTTCTACAGCAACTTTCACCAGTCTTTCATAGCATCTGTAAAATACATATACAATAGAATGGCAAATACAAGTTAAAGCACCAATAAGAACCCATCTCATTGAGGAGAAGAGTAACATAAAGCAGTTTAGAGCTTCTGATCCTTCCCTTAATCATTTGTCAGTACAACATTATTCTAAATACGAGCCTTTATTTTGAAAGCATATTTCATGAACTCCAGCAGTGCTACTGGTCCCAGCCAGTGCATGCCGGACCTTTCTTTCAGGCCATCCATACTGCTTGAAAGTCCAGCTGTTGAGACATCTGGAAACTCACAGCGTGAGTGTGAGACTCCCTTGCTTCCTCCCTGTTCTATGTCCTTCCAACAGCCCCTATCAGTCCACAGCACTGACATAATCCAACTGGTTTTGGCTTTGTCCCCTCATTTTATTTTACAACAGAACTGCATTGGAAGCAAGTAACTGAAGATTTTGTATATTTTCTTAACGTGCATTAGAAAGTTTGAAAGAAATCCACTATTCCAGTACACTGAATTAGGCTAGAGTATATGAATATTTTCCACAGTGGTATGCATTGGTAGTCTAGAAATATTCAACAGAGATTGTACTGGATTGTACCGGGAAATATGCTGATTAGATGGAAGCGTAACATTGTCTTTGAAGTTAAACACATGAAGTAACAGTCTGCCCACTACTGCTTAAAGCTTCATCTCTTGTCTTTACAGACCTATCTATCCATTTTTCAAGGTAAATACACTACAAATGCTGCTACAGTTGCGTTTCTGCTTCTAGAGTGTTCCTGCCTTTGCTGAAAAAGGTTTCCTCCTCTGTCGCTGCTTTACACTATTGATACACAATTGATATATAAGCAGTGCTCAGCTGTACTATGTGTTTATGTCTCAGTGTACAGTATCCTCTTGGGACACAAATGGGCCTTTACTGGATCAACATAAAGAGAGAGACTACAAAAAAGTCGATGTACTTTCATCTAGAGGCACACCTCCCAAGCCCTGACTCTCATCTCTGGAAAGCTGTAGCACAGATTAGGCATAACGTGTGGGAGAGAGCCGCCCCTAGTTTCATGGCAGTACAAATTTATATGTAATATAAACCATTACATTTGGGTTTGTGTAAATGGTATAGATTGGGCAATGTTAAAGAAGGATCTTTGAAAGCACTCCAAAAAGGTTCTGACAGATGATGAGCTATGCTTTTTATTGCTTAGCTGTTTTGAAGTGAAATAATGCTTTATGTTTGTTACCTTGGCTTTTCCAAAACATCTTTGTGGATACAGAAAATGCTGCTTGCAAGAACTTTTCTTGCTTCTCTCTGGTCCTGTGGGAGAGAAAAGCCTCTCATGAGGGCTATCAGTAGAGTTTATAAACTAGGAACACCTGCAGACCTTGCTAACCTTTGTTTATAGCACAATAGAGAAATATTTTGACAACGGAACATTAGCCAATCACCCCTAAGAAGGTGGATGATCTTTTAACCAATTAGGCTATGAAGAAAAAAGATATAAAAGCATTGTAAAATAATTAAATAAATCACTATTGCTGCACCATCCCTGCCTGCTGGATCTTTCTCTTCTCCCTCCTACTACTGTGAGATATGACAACACATCTTCATCTTACTTTTGCTAGAATTTAAAATTTCATAACTTTGTTTATATACTGTATTTTTGCCTTTGAATGTAAATCTTATTCTGTCTCTCCCAAGATACTATCAGATCAGATTTTATGCAAAACAGTTTTCGTCTTCTGATTTACTTTGCAGGCATGATGAGCCCAGAAAAGTTAGCAATATTTTGAAAACAGAACAGAAACCTTTTCCTTTGCTAGGACTGTAGTAAGCTGTATTGAGCTGACTTCAGTTGATCAAAGACTTCAGAAGATCCCTTCTCTAACATACTCACAGATTCTCAGCTCTGATCTGCTGGCGTAACATCACAGACAGTTGCACCCTAACCTGGTTTTCAGTATGACTTGGGTTAGGGGAAACACTACATTTAAGCACATTTTTTCTTTTCAGCCTTCATCATCCAGATAGACTGCATCAGAAGATAGACTATATCAGAGAGCAAGGAAGAAACTATTTGCATAATTGTAACATTAATGGTTTAGTCCAAATTTGCTAGAGAAGAAATCATTCAAGCAACTGGACTTTTTGAGACAATACGAGCTGCTCTAGTCCCTGCAATATTGTAGTGGTTTGATTCACATTTTCCCCTTTCTGTGAGATAAGAACAGGGAGGAATACAAAGCAGGAACCAAACTTTAAAGAATATAATGAAGTTTATTACTACAACTACAAGTAAAATGGAATGTGAAGGAATTAAAGCAAATTAACCCTCTTTTTCTCCAGCACCTCCTCCATCCACCTGTAATATAAAGACACAAACTTAAAATCATTTCAGTCAGTTTGCCCCTCTATAACAATCTTTTGTCAATCCATTTAGAGAGAGAGAAGTCTCTTTTGCTCAGCTATGGAACTTTTCCACAAGAACAATCTTCTCATGGCATCCACGTCACAGCACAACCACCATCTGGGTTTTTTTCTGTTGACATGTGAGGGTCCCCTTCCTCAACCACAGCTTTTTCCACAACCGTGTTCGAGGATTCACCTTTAGCTGCAGGGGGTATAATTTTGAGGGCAAGCACTTCCAGAAAAAACAAAAGTTCTCTTCATCTATCTCCAGGATAAACCCCCCTCAGTATAGAGAGAAAACCTGTGGAAAAAATCTAAAGTCCTTCTGTAGGTAGCTCCTCTCATCAGAGTGGGAGGGCCGAGGTGAGCTCTAACTCCAGGCCTGCACCTCGGTTTGAAACAGTCCGGGAAAAAAGAAGAGAAAAAACAAATCCAAAATCATCTTCATCTCAGCTGGAAAGCTCTTTCCCCCCCCAAAGCTTATAATGAAATTAAAAGGGAGTCTCTGATACCTGAGTCCATCACCATAGGTTTACAAAAAGAATTTCAGCTTCTAGCATCTCCTCTCTCTCTCCTCTCTAGGCTTCAGCCCTTTCTTTGGTGTCTTTGCCTTTCCTGGGAAATGATTGCAGGTTTCATATCTCAGAGGAAAAACTTACAGCACTGAAGGGGTTAATCTTTGAATGCCGGGACCTTGAAAACTGGACCTTATCATTCGTGAAGCAGCAGCTTTGGCTGTGCAGCTGTTTGCAGCCGGAGCTGGGTTTCAAAGTGAAGGGAGGGGATCTCAGCCCACACAGCCAAGCAGCATCTTGGGAGCTGTGGCCCCTCACCCCTGGGGCCCAGTGGCCAGGGCCCAACCTGCCACACCTGGACCTGGGGCTGTGGCCTGGCCCGCCACGCCTGGGCCCAGTGACCGGGAGAGGCCCGGCCTGCCGGGAGAGGCTGGCCCACACGGAGCTGTAGATCTGACCCCCACCCCTGGGGCTGAGGGGAGGAAGGTGAAGGCCATGGCCCTGCGGTGGAGCTGGACCATGGCCCGGCCTGGCCTCCCACCAGGCCGCACAGGTTCACACTGGCAGGGCCCAGCAGGGCCCCACCGGGCCGACCCAGGCCCCACCTCGGGGGCTGAGCGGGCCCTCAGTTACCTCTGTCTTCGTCGGAAGATCAAGAGAGCGATTCCCGCCTAGTCCCTCTTTAAATCTGAATTCACGGAGGCGTCTCCCTTCTCTAAGTGGCTCAATAGAGCTGTCGATATTCAAATTAGTTAATTGATTGGTTCTATCCAGTTCTGGAGGAAATTAAAGCACCTGTGCTGCAAACCACTTCCTCAAGGAAACAGAGCCAAAAGGAAGAAAAAACCTGAAGAGCAGGAAGGGATGTCAACCCATGACATCTGTTGGAGGCAAGAAGAAGATTTAAAAGCAGAGAAAGCTGAAGTGCTCAGCTCTGATCTGGGTTAGAACTAGTTTTGCTCCACAGGAAACTAGCCGGAGCACATGTGATCTCATAGTGCTAAATGTGTTTTTTGCAGTTTTTTTCCTCCAAATTTCTGCAGGAATAAATAAGTGAATTACCATCATAAAAATTGTTGTCAAGAAATCCGAAGAGTATATATGTCACCAAAACACCCCCCAATAATCCTGTATTTTAACAGAATTAACTTTTAATATGGAACAATTACTCCCGTTTCTTAAGAGGCACACAATATATGCCTTGAAATAACATTACCTGCATCAACACATTCTTTTCAGATCAAGATTTTGTGCCAGTGTTTTCTATGTAAGAATTTAAGGGGATTTTATGACTATGTCAGTGTGTTTTCCACTTGGAGAAGGTGGTCTCAAAAGAGCAAACTAATAGAAAGCAAGTTTTGAAGATCCTAGTATCCTGAAGCTTATTGCTTTGCTAATTAAATAGTCTGTTTTCTGTGATTTTTACTAAATCTCTCTTTATTTAACCCCTCTTTACATAAATGCACATCATATTAAGTAATTATAAATAGTGCAGTTGGCTGGTCTCTAATTAGGAGACAAAAACATTCAGTGATGCATGAACTACAGGATAATGTAGACCACTCTTTAAATCTGCCCAGGGTTCAGCAGATTGTATTACAGTCCTTAGGCAGTAGCTTTAGATTGCCTGTGTAACTTAATGATATCAAACCAGTGTATCATTACATACACAGTTGTAATTAATAAGAACAAAACAAGCATTCGCTGAACAAATCAGTGAAGTTATGTGCAGCTAAAACACCAAATGCATGAGGTCATAAGCTTTTCGCAATACTAAATATTTAGTGTGTAAAATGAATGTGCAAAAGAGCTGAAAACAGTAAAGAAATAAAATATTGCTAACATTGGTATCTCCCATTGTATTAAGACAAGTTAATTTAAGTTACATAACAATTCTTGGGGAATAGCTATTTCATTATCTCACCAATTAATTGAGTCTTATCAAGGAAGAAATAATTGCATGTTAAAAGAAACTAGCAGAGGTTGCACATTAATGTTACATCTTAAATGAGGAAATGCCTCATTTCACTTCTGCTCTCCAAAGGGCTAAAACCAGAACCCTAAGAACCATACTTCGGGGTGGAAATTAATATAAAACATTTGTGTTTCATTACTGGAATTTTACTTCCAGTAGTGTCTGAGATGAGTGTCTCATAGAAGTGAATTTTGTTCACCAGTCTGGTAGCAGTTGAAACAGGTAATGGGCTGTAGGCTTTATTTCTTCTTTCAGGATTATGATTTTCATAGAATCACAGAATGGTTTAGGTTAGAAAATACCTCAAAGATCATTGAGTCCAGCCATTTATCCTGTACTGCTAAGACCCCTGTAGTTTAATTCTAGGATATTTTATGGGTATCACCCTCCACATGCTTTTTTCTAAGAGTCCTCCCCTTTACAAACCAAGGAATTACTTTGGCACCTCAGTTTCATTTTCTTCAATAACTTTCATTATTTTGAGATTCACAGACAGAGCTGGGTATTGTTACCAATGGCCTAATTCCCATTCCTGGTTTACATAGATGGGGCTTGTCTAGCCAGCTGGTGAGGCAGCCAACGAACTGCTAGCAGCTGGGGAAAATTACTTATCCCTTTTAAAAAGAATCCTTGTGGGTCCTGCTAATTCCTTACTTGGTCTTCCTGTCTATGGGAGATGTGATGTGCCTTGTTTGTTAATGTTTTCATCAGTCATTTACTGTAAGATTAATCCTTTTCTTTCTTTTTTTTTTTTTCTGTCTTGACTTTAATGATGACTGGTAGTGATGAGTTGCCCTAGTGCTTGTGGTGTCAATGACCCAGTTTTGAACCCTTCTTCTTCCTGTTTATAGCTTTACTAAGACAAGCTGAGCAGAAGTGAATGCAGCTTTCCAGGAAAGATTGATTTACACAATATTAGATTACTTTCAGTTGTGTTTTCTACTCTGTTCCTTCAATATTCTTAGGACCTCACGTTGGATTGCAATGACTCCACTGACCTGTCCTCCATGGTGCCAAATGCTTTTTTCTGGGCTGATACAATTAATTTCATACTCAGCCACACTGTGAGAATATTTGTTAAGTACCTTTCTTTACACATATATTGCATTTCACTTCTTAGCATCTAAAAAACATTATGGCTCCAAACTGTGGGATTTCTTTTCCTAATATTACCTAACTTTAGCACACAAGTTTTGCTATCTCATTTTGCCATCTGAAAAAAGAAAATTGTTACCTGTTTCATGTTATGCCTCTTATCTGATTTTTGATTCAGAATAATACTCTTTCTCTTGTTTCAAACCACATAGTGTTATGACCATATGGCTTATTTAGCAGTGATTTCATTAGAGAATATGTGAATCCCCATGCTGATTATAACAACAGGCTTTTTAGCTATTACTTCAGAGTCTACATGCAGGGAATTCGACTGTATTAGAAAGGTATGGAGTTTGTATGCACCAGTTTTTCCTCTACAGAGTATTTATAATGCCACTACTGAAACCTGTTACATACGTTCAATATTTTGCAGCTTGAAGTATTTTATTCAGCTCACCTGGCATGGAAGCAGAGCTTATCCACAGATAATCTATTATGCTTTCTTTCAAATCTTTCCTACACCCCAGCCCTCCATATAATTGAAGTGCCACAGTAGCTGATTCCACTGTAAAGTTCAACAATAATTTTAAATTCCTGGCACTACTCCCAGTGGAGCTATGTTAATTTGCAGCAGCTAAAAATATGGCCCAATAGTGCTGTTTTGCTGCATTTCCCCTTGTCCCCAAACAAAACAAAGCATTTAAATGCTTAGAGAACACATTTGTCATATGTATGATGCTATTTAATAACATACTGACAGAGAATAGTATGATGTCTAGAATACTGTGATGATTGCCTTTAATGCGTTTCAATAATAGCTTACAGTGAGCTGAAATAGTAGTTTTATATAAGGCATATTAATAATACTTCCCAAACTAAATTTAACAATGTTCCATTACTCCTGGCTCGTTTTCTCCTATTTCAGAGCTAATAGTAGAAAGCCTCAGGTATACCATCTTAGCATATACTAATTACCAGTTTTTCAAAGTCAAAATAATGTCAATAAACTGGAAAGTTTCACCTACTGGAAATCACCTTGTTAGAAATGGTTAATCATTATGTTAGGAGCAAAGTAGCATCCTAGTCTATCATACAGAAAGGAAACCTGAGTGAGGAAGCAGGAGAAGTCTTCATCTTTTTCTTACCCCTCTCTAAATAGGTCAGTCCACATCTCTCTGAAGACTCACTGTGTTGAACAGATGCTGCCCATGTGTGGGGTCTGCTTAGTCAGAGGATACATATTTAAATACCTTTGAATCTATAGATGAGCATAAAACTCACAAACAGAAAGAAAAAAATATTAATGAGAGCCAGGAGAAAAATTAGGACTAAAAATCCTTCACAATTAAAGAGAGATATATACGCATTCGGTTTTAAAAAATAGACGAGAATAAAAATAAGTGACTGAGTTATTTTGGGGAATAAACTATTCCCAGTGCAGGCCATTCCTATTCATTAATTAAATCCATGTATATTCTTCTGACTGCTGGTCTTGCGATATAAAAAGATTCCTGAGTTCCCTCCTGAACAGTAGAGTCTTCTTGAACTGGGACTGGGTAAATGTCATGTTGATATGAAATAATCATGGACAAGATAAAGCAGTATGTAGCTAAAAATTATTGAGTTTTGAAGTAGGATGAATGTTAAATATCAGAAAGTATACTGTAAAGGAAAAAGAGCACAAATATAAAAAAATATATTCTGTGTGGATTGCTGGTACCTGATTCAAAATCATCCTGACCTTAACTCTACCTAGGACGTGGTGATAAAGCACAGCAAATTCCCAAAGCTGAATGAAAAGCAGAAGGCCTGAATACCTTTATGTAACAGTTTTGCAGTTGGGAGCAGCGTCATGGAACAAAATGAATCATTCATCCTACATGGAGAAAGAAGCAGAGGTAAATTCAGGTTTTCAGGCTAAGAACTTTAGGCATCTGTGTCATTAGAGGTAGAGGAGGAAACTGCGTCACTGGCTTCTGAGTTGGTGGTAAATCTATATTAAAGAGGAGGAAAAGCTAATTTCCACATCTCTGGTTGAAAAGTCCCCACCTCAAGAACAACATTATGTTTAAATCCTGCCCTTAGGTTAATCGGTGTAGCGCAAAGTATTAGAAAGAGAGGAGGGATTTAGCCTATGTAGTGCATACCAAGAATTGCCTAAATCACAGGTTACTAGAGCAGACTGAAGAGGTACTCCACCAATCGTTCCATTCAAGTTAGGTTAGATCCTTGCTCACTTTTCTTTTCTTGCACCATTCATTATGACCTCTCTCCTCTGGCTGGTGAATATCAGTGCCTTTCTCACAGCAGTACTCTGCAGTCTTCACCTTGTGAGAGATTTTGCCTAATTACTGGTTAGATCTGCAACTTGAAGAATTGACATCCTGAGAAAACACTAGTCTAAATCTGATCAAGCCTTGCACAGCTATTTGTAAAACATGCATGTTGACATAGCAAGGTTCTGAAGCTCAAGAGTAGTGTGCTCCAAAAAATCGCGATGATCTTTGTATCTTTTTGACCTTCCCACAGGACTGTGGGATAACTGCTGTTCTAATTAGCCACTGTCTCAGTGCTCTGCCCGCCATCACAGCAGTTGGTACTGCTGTTTGTATTCAGTGACTGTCCTCACCCCACTCACTACTTTTTCACGCAGACTTTAAAAAACCTCCCAACAAACTGAATTCTCTATTCTTCAAGTTTTCAGCTACTCTTATAGTTTCATCCTTTTCCTCCACCACTGTGTATGATGCCTTGTGATGTGAAAATGCCTTGCCCGGTTCTTATATTTCTTTATGGTATCACAGACAAACTAAACCCATCTGCATTTTGATCACATTGTTTGGCCACTAACGGGCTCTTTCAGGTTCTGGAGAAGTTTAACCACCACTGATTTTAACGGTTGTTTCAAAACCTTCTACACATTCTGACAGGAATGAAAACAAGGTACAGCGAAAGCCGATGGAGAGGTGAAAAGCTAATTTCCACTCAGGAATGCATATTAAGATATTAATGAGTTTCACCTCATACTTAGTCTTAGATCCAGCACCCCCAGTGTCTCCTGAAACCTCCTAGAAGTGTTTGTTTCAATGTTATTTGGTGTTTTTAACAAGGACCCATAGAAGATATAGTTCAACTGTAAAATAAAGATGCCACCAAGATGGGTGAGGCAGTAAATTAAAAGATCAGGGACAAATTATTCACTGTCCAGTAAAATGTGCTCTAATTCATGCAAGTGCTGTGAAATGTGTTTGCGTACAAAGAAGGCCAGCTGTTCTCACAGGTGAAAGACCTATTGAAGTATTCACTAGAAAAACCCAAGTGTCCTTCACTGACCTGTTTCAATGTTCTGGTCACAGCACTTGGTAAGACGCTTGCATATGCACCAAGGGTAATGCAAGAATCACCTGGAAAGGCACTTTGTCACTGAACACAGCAGTGCTAAACACATTGCTAGAATCCTGTTTCTGACTCTTGATAGTCCCATGTAAGCAACAAAATGTGGAAAGTGCAGAGTATACAAAGGGGCCCCCAAATAATTCAGGTCACAAAAGACACAGTCTACAACATGGACACTGAGGAGTACTGCTGGATTTTTTTAAAGATCTGATCCACGAACAAAGCTATTGCTCACATAATGTCTTGCAGGCAAAGGCATGGGAACAATCCAATGGCTGGGACTGAAGATAAAGGGGAGAAAAACAACCCAAAATGACATGTGATTTTGTTAATCAGGAGGCTGAAAATTTATCACAACTTTAGGTCTTCAAGAAATGATTACACGTCTTCCAACAAAATGTGCTTTAATCCAGTTTCTGAGAAAATGTCTGCAGACAGATGTCAGACCAACTGATTAGATTGGTCCCTACTGGCCATTACGTCATGAAAGAAATCTGTGAAGAACAGAGCTGAGATTTAATGAATCAGATTTTAAACGAAAAACTTTTTATTCATGTTGAGTTCTTTCTTCTGTTCATGAGAGTGATTACCAATTCCACAGAGAAGAGTTTACAGTAAATATGACTAAGGGCTCCAAAATCATAGTTAAAGCTGAAGTATCATTTTACCAAAAATGCTTAGTGTGGAGCCTGTGGTGGAATTATGTCATTTGGAAAAAGTAATGCCTATAATCCACTTACTCCCTTCATTTTTTGTTTCTTCTAGTATTAATTCAGATTTTAATATTATTGGTAAAACACAGCTGCTTCTTGTTGGAAAGATAGTTGTTTTCTCTGTATTTACAGGAATAATTGATTCAGTTGGTTGTAATCCATAAATCTAGCCTTTAAAAATGAAATTATGTCGTGAACCATGTTTGTCCATGCTGTTTTCAGCAAAGTTTGTCATTAAACCTTTTTCTCATCCTACGGATGGTTTTGTTCGAAATGTGATTAAAAGACTACTATCAAGATTGAGACATGAGTAATAATCTTCACACAAATTGTTCAGTTCCATTGTGCAAGTTTTCTACATTGTGTTCTGTGTGATCTGGGGCAGAACTTTTACTGATAGATCTTCATGCAGTGACTATCAAGGGACAAAATTAAAGCCTAAAACAAGAGAGAAAACACGTGCATATATATTTATACATCATAGTTGGGGGGGGTTTTTGAAAAGTAGTTAAGGACTTTGTAGTTCAATATAAAGTTATCTGATGACACATAAAAGTAATATTGTCAGGATTTTGCATAGTTATCTACATGTAGGTTGCAAACCATGAATCAGTTAAGTAATTAGGAGGAAACTTATGTATGCAAAATTCTCACACCCCCAGGAGCACATATGTTGTTGAGAGCTGTCACATATATAATGGGGTGGGGAAAGCACAACACTTAAGGGGATTTTTAGAAATGCTACTGGAGCTACTTTTCATATCCTTCTCCTTATACATTGATATTATTTATCTGTAGCAGTACTCCATAAAATACCTGAAAATAACCTACATTATGTCTTCTGACCATATTATCCTGAGACCTAGGGAGACAACTAGCTATGGGTTCCACTGGTAGCCTGCAGATTTCTTGTACTCAAAAGGCTGCAGCTGTTATTTCTGGGCCTATAATTTCATGAGATATTATACTTAATTTATGGAAAACTTTTTTTTTAATTTTATATAGACAGAATCTTCCAGTAAGATTATGAAGTTTGTTGAATATCTTTCTTCTGTATATTTGTAGGGAAACACATTTGTTCTGGAAAGAGATGCTTTTAGTTAATACCAGAAACAAACTAAAATACGTGTGACTATATGATTGTCATATTTCCTAAAGTGCAGTGTAAGCCAATATAATTTATTTTTACAGGTGTGCATCTTCGGAATGACACCTTGAAAGACTTAACATTATCTATACATCCACTCTAAACCAAACAAACTCAAACAAGATGAATCTGTTTTGTGTCTCCTACTGGGAGTTTACAACTTAGTTCCACTATAGCATACAATTAAACTAAAACCTTACTAAGAGATTCATTAAAGCATAATTCAGTGAAAAATATTGAAAGTTCCATTGAGAAGATGGATGTCTAAATGTTCAGGGCCTATCCCAGGGTATCATGGAATCATAGCACAGTTTGGGTTGGGAGGGACCTTTAAAGGACATCAAGCCCAACCTCCTTGCAATGAACAGAGATATCTTCAATGAGATAAGTTGCTCAGGGCCCCATCCAGCCTGACTTTGAGTGTTTCTGGGGGTGGGACATCCACCACCTCTTTGGGCAACATGTTCCAATACTTTACCACCCTTGTAAAAAACCTTCTTCTTTATATCCAAGATAAAACCACTTAGTATGAAACCGTTTTAGTATAAAACTATTACCCTTGTCCTATCATAAGAGGCCCTGCTAAAAAATTTTCCCCATCTTTCTTATAGGTGCCCTTCAGGTATCGGAAGGCTGCAATAACATCTCCCTAGAGCCTTCTCCTCTCCAAGATGAATAACCCTAAGTCTCTCAGTTTTAGCCTGTCGGAGAGGTGCTTCATCTGTCTAATCATTGTGGTGGCCTCCCCCTGGACTCACTCCAACAGATTGATGTCCTTCCTGCGATGGGGCCCCAGAGCTGGACGCAGCACTCCAGGTGGGGTCTCACCAGAGTGGAGCAGTGGGGCAGAATCCCCTCCCTTGACTGGCTGGCCACGCTGCTTTTGATGTGGCCCAGGATACAGTTGGCTTTCTGGGCTGGGAGGGCACTTGGCCTGCTCACGTCCAGCCTCTCATGCACCCCAAGCCCTTCTTGGCAGGGCCGCTCTGGATCCGTTCATCCCCCAGCCAGTGTTGATACAGATGCAGCACCTTGCACCTGGTGTTATGAAACGTAATGAGAATCCAATGGGACAACTTCTTGAGCTTGTCCAGGTCCCACTGGAGGGCATCCCTTCCTTCAGGTGTGTCAACTGTATTACTTAGCTTGGTGTGGTCTGCAAATGTGCTAAGGTCCACTCAATCCCTTCATCGACGTAAGTGATAAACATTAAACTATACTATCCCATGAGAACACTACTGGCACTGCTGGCTCCTGGCAGTTCTCCTCACTACCCTGATGTCCCCCTGCCCCAGTAAAAGCCCCTGTACTGGGATCTGTTGCTCTGCCATTGTACAGAGTGGCCATGGAGTAACTTTTCTCAAAGAGTGACAAAGCTTCAGATCTAGATTTACGTGCACTCAGTGAAAGTTCTTCAACACAGATTATCTTGAAGCAATTAAAAGCGTTGACTGGCCACCTCCCACTTCCCAGGGCCCATACTTTACTGACCATCCTGCTAAAATCTTTCTCTTTCTCTGTCTTCTGTTTAAAATTTATATATCTTTCTGAAACATTTGCATTTGAAAAACTGCCATTTATGCAGAAATGTCCCAGCCATTTCTAATACAAACTTGATTCATAGCCTCTACCAAAAGTAATAAAGAAATTTCTCTACAATGCATTAAGCATCTCCCATCTACACATATCCTACATACAAGCCCTGTTCCAAGACCTCCACTAACATCTTGATTCTTGCCCAGGTGCATGAAGATTTTGCTGTGCCCATCCTCTTTGAAGACAGAACAGTCATTTCACCTCTTGTTAGAAAAAATGCAGGGAACTAAATTAACTGATGATTGTCAGATTAAAAAAAAAAAGGGGGGGTTCCGAGAAGGAAAATAACACTTTCTTTTCTACTATTATTTTTTTTTCAAATTATATCACAACAGTATTTTTAAAATATCTCATATATAAGATGTCCAAATAATGATTGAAAACTATTTATATCCCAGCTCTCCCATCACAGGGGAATGCTATTTGAAAACACCATGATCAATATTAATTAGCACAACCTCACTGCAGACAAAAACAAACAAAGCCCAACAGTGTTAGGAAAAATTAATACAAAAAGTCTCTAGTGGCAAAATAAAAAACCTGCAAAATCTAAGCCAGTCTAATTCAATAGGTGACTTTGCTCCTCTGCACAGGCCTTGGTGGAAGGTTCCAGAATGTGGGCTCTTCTGGTGAGGGCACCTTTCTACCCTTCATGCCTCCCATGTGTCTCACTGTGCTCTCCGCAATCACAGCAGCAGTGCTGGGGATTTGGGAAACTGGTTCAAGTAAGAGCAGCCTGAGGCTACTGTGTTGAAACTGGAAAGTAGATCACCATACGGCTGGTCTAGGACCAGCCAGCACTGACACGGCTTGCAGCCACCACTGCAAACTGTTCCTCAATTATACCTTTGCCCTTCAGGTACCTGAAGAGGATTTATGCCATTAGCTCCTATTCCAAGATAATCAGTCTTCTTAATAGATAAACTTTCCAGCCTCGAACATTAGGATTATTAAAAATATTGTTTCATAATTAGAGATATTTGAAAGCAACAGTTTCTACACAAAACACATGACCAATCCTCTTTCCTCTGATATTAAAAACATCATTTTAAAGCACTGTTGCATATCCTTTAAAGCTATGAAAACTATCTGTTAATAATATTAAAAAATATCCAAAGTATTTACTGCAACAAATACAACTATTATATTATTATAAGATCCCTCCACTTTAAGCAGCCTTCTTTGCATCTTTATGGTATTTTAGCTCCCACTGTTTGTCTAATAGCAAGTGTATTAGATCTGGTTGAATGCCACAAATAAGGCTGTGGAAAAGACAGTATAATCTCACATTGCCTAAGGGATGAACAGCTTATGCAAGTGGGGTATCATTTTGCCCTTGAGTAAATCATTACATTCTTTCAGTGTCCTACATACGTATAGATGCATCGTTATGCCTGAAGAGTGTTGTAAAATAACCTCTTTCAAACTTCAAACACTGTAAGAGCTACAACCACATGATTTTCCCTTTTGGGAGAGTCTCTTTATTGTGCTGTGTGTGCTAATGTGTACATCCTGGACCACCACTTTCTCCATTCTCTTTCGACTTCCATCTAACTTTAACAGAAACATGCTGGCAGGGCTCAGGACTTTATTATCCAGTTTCTATATAGAATCAGTTCTGGCAGATCTTTAACTGAAAGATCCTCAGAAAAAACTAGGATCTGTGCACTGTCAAACTAGTAGTTCTAGCATTTGCTGTGGCTAGTGTCTGGACTACAATGGACCAGATTTTGATGGAGTACTGTAGAAATTAATGATATCCAACTCACATTAACTCATAATAAAGTGGAGATCCAGTTAGAAATAATACTGCAATCTCCCTGAGAAATAACTGCAGAGAGACAGGCAGCTGCAGAGGACAGTAAAACAGGCATCTGAGAGAAATGAGAAGAACTGATCCCTGGATGGATCATATGCCGTAACTGCACACAGAGAGAGCTGAAATGATTAGTCAGGACTGAGCATCTATCTTCCAGATGGTTTAATGTGGGTGAGATGAATCCAACCCTTGTCTTCCAGTTCATATGTTGAAACTATTAAAAAACAAACATATCAGTGCAACAAAAAGAAAGGTCCCTCAGATGGTACCTTTATCTCCTTTTTCTAGCTCTGTACGGTGCTGAGGAACTTGCATTATGAAATGATCCTGGATGTTATCCAGGGATATGATAAGGACTAACACACAGGAAACCCCAGGCACAGGCTGCGTCTGAACAGGCTCTTCTCTGATCTCTTGGGGGAATAGGGGCCAAACCAGGAATAAATCACAGGATAGGAGACAGCAATCACTTAGCCTTGTAGGATAAATGTTTGGTTCCTCAACCTAAATAGCTTCCTATCTACCTCCTGTCTGTGGGTGGTGGCTCTGATGATATGACTGTGGTGGGGTTGTTTTCCAGCTCAATTTTTAAGCTGGGCCACTGTGCAGATAGGAATCCAAGATGTGAAGGGGTAAAAAAAGCCTAGATAAGAGGAATGATGACTTAACCATGCTTAAGTCTCTGTCCTGTTAGTTAAGACCCAATTCCATCCCTGCTCCCAGGAATCTCATGCCCTGCCAGTGAGGATGTATGCAAAAGAAACTGGGAGGAAACATAGCTGGGACAGATGACCCAAACTGACTAAAGGTATATTCCAGTAGAATATAATGCCCAGTATATAAATTGGGGATACCAGGAAGGGGGGACAATCTGGGTTTAGGAAGAGGGGTCTGGCATTGGTCAGTGGATGGTGACTAATTGTATTGTGCATGAATTGTTTTCCCCTTTTTATTACTATAATTTACAGTTATTACTGTATTTTATTTTCAGTTATTAAACTGTTCTTATCTCAACCTACAAGTTTTACTTTGATTCTCCTCCTCATTCCACCAGGGTGGGGTGGGACAGAGGGGACTTGCGCAAGTAACTGTGTGGTGCTTAATTTCCAGCTGGGCTTAAACCACGACACCCATAAATCATCTTTAGCCTTTTCTTCCCCCTGTGAGCCTCATCTTCCCCGTATAACAGAATCATATAGAATCACAGAACATCCTGGGTTGGAAGGAACACAAAATGATCATCAAAACCCAGCTCCTGGCTCTTTACAGAACAACCCCAAAAATCACACTGTATGTTTGAGAGAGTTATTCAAACACTTCTTTAGCTCTGGTAGGCTTGGTGCCTCTTCCCTGGGGAGCTGCTCCCGTGCCCAAACACCCTCTGGGGGAAGAACCTTTGTCTACTATCTACCCTAAACCTTCCCTAACACAGCTTCAGGCCATTACCTCGGGTCCTGTCACTGGTCACCGCAAAGAGATCAGTGTCTGCCCCTCCTCTTCCCCTCACAAGGAAGTTGTAACTGCAATGAGGTCTCCCTTCAGTCTCCTCTTCTCCAGGATGAACAGAACATGTGCCCTCAGTCATGCCTCATACGGCTTTCCCTCAAGGCTCTTCACCATCTTTGTGACCCTCCTTCCTTTGGCCACTTTCTAATTGCTTTATATCTTTCTTATGTTGTGGCACCCAAAACTGCCCCAAGCACTCAAGGTGAGGCTGCCCCACTGCAGAGCAGAGCAGGACAATCCCCTCCCTTGCCCGGCTGGTGATGCTGTGCCTGATGCTCCCCAGCACATGGCTGGCCTTCCTGGCTGCCAGGGCACTGCTGACTCGTGTTCAAATTTCCATTGACCAGGACCCCCAGGTCCATTTCTGTGGCACTGCTTTCCAGTATCTC
Source organism: Mystacornis crossleyi (assembly GCA_013400655.1). NCBI lineage: Eukaryota > Metazoa > Chordata > Aves > Passeriformes > Timaliidae > Mystacornis > Mystacornis crossleyi. The sequence continues at coordinate 56,950 of VYZQ01047418.1, read as the reverse complement.
ATTCCTCAGTCTGTCCATGCATCCAGGGTTGCCCCCATTCCAGATGCAGAAACTTTCCAGTGTCGAACTTCATGTGGTTGGCAATTGCCCAGCCCTCTAATCTGTCAAGGTCTCTCTGCAGGTCCTGATGTAACTCTATTTATCATAACCCTATTATTATTGTTGTTGTTGTTAATCTGTTAGAAAGTATCTAACTTTTCCAGGTTCCATCCTCTTCTGTTGATGGATTGCAGAGTTTGTACCCAGGGTCCCACTATGAACCAGCTCATTCAAGGTAATGTGACCTATTGAACCCATCTTACTGAAGATTAGAGATTTGGCTGACAAAGCTGCTCAGGTGGAATTATATTTTCAAGACCTAAATACCACTTGTTTTACCCTCTGCCAACAGGACCAACAGAAATTTGCTCTGACTCTACAGCCCTTTGAAAAGCTGATTTGTGGAGTAAGCCACAATGTTTCTTTCAGACCTCGTATCACCTTATTTAAAATAAGAAGTACACTTTGGTCTGAAGGATAGAGGAGGTTTCCAGGCACAGGGAGGAAACAACTGAAATGGAACAGTGGCCTTTTAAGTCATATTGTGCTTGAGCAGGATTATAATGCTCTCAGGGCTGTGTCCTGAATCCCTCCTTCAAACACTTCAGTATAATCAGATATTTAGGCCTTTCAGATCCATGCCAAATGGCAATAATGCCAACGCTGCCCACGTGAACCAAATCACCTCCAAATAAGACATAGCAATATTGTCATCACACCATTCCCACAACAGTGTCCATAACGAAATCTAGTTTCTTCATCCTGCCTTGGAAGAGAGTCTGTCATCAGTCTCCTGTCAGAGGCAACACTACCAAAGCCACAAGATGAAAACAAAGAAAAATGGGAAAATAAGCTTTTCATATTACCAAAGACAAACACTCATGTCGCAGGAGATCCTGGTGTTTCTGGATCCAGTGGTATTACCAGAAGTTTACCACGGGGCATTATGATACCCTGGAACATACTGTTCTTGCTGGGAGGGTCCAAGGGGAAAGACTTTATCTTAAAGACCTCAGTAGAGAGATAATCTAGAAAGCTTCTCTGGGATTGCTTCCTGAGATGTAATAATTGATTATGTTGACATTTTCAGTCCCTCCATGACAGTGTTTCACAGTTCAGTGAACACTGTGGTGGTGTAAGCTGAGCTGGTAGACTTTCCCCTGGAGTATTCACAAGTAGCTAAGAGGTGAAGAGATGAGGAATGGGTTTCTCAGCTATAACTGGGGAAAATTCTGGTCTTGAATCTTCTCCGCCAGCACAGTCAGTTAGATGCTGATCTTGTCTGGGAGGCAACAAAAAATCAGTGAATTCTGGTGATGCCTAGCTGAGGCTGGCGACAGCATCTTACACTCCTCTGCTAGGCTGTGTCCACTGATGGCTTACACTTGCAGGCCACAGACAGCAATGCTTCACATAGTTGCCAGCTCTAAGTTGGCAATCAGCTACTGAAATGAAGTAGAGGTAAGAAGCCTGAACCTTGTCTCAGCTGTCACTGGGATTTTAGCCATGATAATTTCAGCTGCCAGCAGCCATGAATGATTCCATATGCACAGTAAATTTAAGCTGTCAAAGGCTCTATAGAGGCAAGAATGGACCACCTGGGCCACCACTGATATACTCTTCTACCATGGCTGCTTCAGTAATTACCACGGGCATTGACAGTTCATTGTGAGATGGCAGCCCCTTTCCAAGGTGTTTATTGAAGAGGTTTGGACTACAGAGCTTCATCTTTGCATTGTGGGCAAACATGAGGAAAATATTTGGTTGAAACTATGAGAACAGGCTTTCTGTAGCTTGCTAGTCATGGTTGACACGTAAACAGGCAAACTCTGATCACGCCTGAATTAGAGCTCAGCCTTGTAAATCGTAGAATTCCACATACCTATTCAGGAAATCAAATCAGATTGATTCTTGATTTTATTTAGGTAACTGTAAACTGACCAGCATAGTTGTGCAGGCTACAGATGCTTTTTAGGGAAAAAAGACCCCCATTCTTTGTATGATTCTTTGGTGAATTTCAAATGAATTCAATAAAGAATCATGACAAAGTTATTGTCAGACAATGTTTAGGTAGGGTTTTTTTTTCCAAATCCAGAATGAAATTCCTTTTCAAAACAGGGTAAACTACAGAACTTCCTCACTGCTGTAGCAGTATTAGGCTTTTGGGGGCAGGTTGGCAATGTAGGACCAAGTCCACCTTCTGCACAAAGCATAGGTCTTGAGCATTTGATTTTGCAGGAAGGGTTGATTTTACTTACACAAGAAATTTGGGGTTGTTTTGATACAGAAAAAAAAATATTTCTTAAATGTAGAAGAATTCTGCAGAATGAAAGAACTTCTCTCCGCCAGCTTTACTCCTGCAATTCCGGTCAACAACTTGTTCACCAAAGCCACAATAAAAAAAAATGGAAAATAAAAAGATGTAAGTGACCTTCTCTGAAGAGTTCCTGACAATTTGAGCTGAATCTTAGTACAATATCTTTATCACAATACCATCTTTCCTCTCTGAAACTGTCACTGTCACTATAGTAACTGCCATATTAAAAAAAATTCTCCTGCTAATCTTGAAATATGAACATATACCTAA
>VYZQ01047418.1:26559-54314 GCA_013400655.1 Mystacornis crossleyi | reverse complement strand
ATGAACATATACCTAAAATAACCATGCTTGCTGTACCCGTATTATCACCCAAAGATTTTGCAGAGCCTTCAGAGAGATCATAAACATAAATGCTATAAGGAAGAAAAATTTTGTATTTGATAGAATAAGTCTGGTAGCTGTTGTAGATGAAGTTACTGGCTTCAGGTCCTTCATGAGTTAAGGTGTTGATACAGAACAAATTATGAAGAGAGAGAAAAGATTAAAATTAATCGAAAGAAGACATGTCTAGGTTGCAAAAGACAAGGTAGAAATTATTTGCCACTTTACAGTTGTTACAAGAGCAAGTTGTAGTCATGATAATATGAGATCTCTTTTCATATTGCTGGAAGAAACATAACTGCATTGCCATGAGCAGGCACAACTCACCATGTCCTGCTTGCCATTGTTCTCCATGCTGAATTGCTCCTGGATTCTGAAAATCACTGGGAAGTACTGTGAAAAATTGCATGTCACACAGAGACAGTCAGGGGAAAAGGCATATCCCTACTGCACAATATATAAGGATCAGCATAAATTAGAGCTAGCACATGATCTGTCCATCTGTGTGCAAAGACGGATTTTCTCCCAAAGTAATTAGGCTTTATGTGCAAAAAGCTTTTTTTACATTACTTGTTTATAGATGCCTGATCAGATACTAATCGCTTTATCATCTTCCTTAACCTAAATTTTGTGGTTGTTGTCTGGGATTTTTAGCGTGGTAACAGACACATAGCAGTTGACAGATAAATGTACTCAAATCCATTATTTATATTTCTTCCTTTAATGGTTTCATTACAAGTTGTGATGTAATAATTACAGTCAGTTATCCTTACTCAGAATACAAACACTTAAAAAGGGTCAAAACTTTGATATACAAAGTATAAAGCTCTGTCTTAAATGTCACTGAACTTCCTTTTGTTGACTTACATGCCTATAAAAAGTATCCTGCAGGCAATTCTGGACATGAAATAAGATTTCTTAGCAAGATAAAAAAGATACATGCAGACACAAGCTAACTTTCCACATTGTTGCTCCAACTTATTCTAAATGACAAATGTACACTGTGGGGGCAAGGATGCAGGCAGAGACCTGGCCTTCTAGGGGTGAAATGGAAGTTGCTTGCTATCTACCCAGTCACCTACTTCTCAGCTGAGAAGATCAAACAAAAGGCAACACTTGTGATAGCTTTACAGTAAAAATACGTGGCTTGAAATGGAAATATTTATTAGATTACAATGGCCTTCCCCCTGTAATTGTACTGAAAATTAGCTAGGGAGAGCAACCTACTCTTTGGATCCCACATGGATATGCAGAGCCATGCTGCAGTGTGGATACAAAATGCTGCTAGCAAGAAATTCTCTTGCTGCTTCTTTCCTATCCCGTGAGAGACTTCTCTCTCTCACAGAAGTTATCAGTAGAAATTTGTAAACTATAGACACCTGAAACCTTGCTAACATTTCTTTATAGTACAGTACAGAAATATTTTTACAAAGGATGTTTTAGGACTTTAGCCAATCACCCTAAGGGGGCGGCTGATCCTCGGACCAATTACACCATGAAGCAAAAGGTCTATAAGAAGAGTTGTAAAATAATGAAATAAATAAATTTTGCTGCACAATTCCTGCCTTCTGTGTCTCTCTTCTCCTCCCTACTACTGTGGGACGCAACGACACTGCAGACTTTCTAGGCAGCCAGGAGTCTTTGCAGTGTGTTCTACAAGTCTTTGTGTTGCCTTGGCCTGAGCTGTTTGGTGCTTCCTTCCTGATGAGCTATAGAAATTCCTGTCTCTTTTTCTGACTTAGGGAGTGATTAATAGGGAGCTACTGGTCAGCTCATGTGTGTCATTGTGTACATCTGTCTTTGCTATGAAGGATTGATCTAAGTGAATTCCCAGTCCAAATTTTAGCCCAGCCTTCAGCTGTGTCAGTTGGAAGGACCACTGGCATGTCAAACAATAAGGATTTGTGTGTGGCTAGAAAGGGCATGAGCAAGGTCCATATCCATATTGTGATGTCCTTAGTGATTTTAGGCTCCTCTTATTTTCTGTACATGATCTGTCCCATTGTCTGCACGTATCTGTGGTCCAGTCTGAGTCTGTTTGTGCAGAGGTCCAGTGCAGAACTCCTACTGACCTACAGGATGATGGAAGCAAAGACTTTGGAAAGTGTCACGAGAAGAATAAACTGTAACCCCAGCATGGTGGGATTCTAAAGAGAGGAGAAATGAAAATATGAAGTGATCTTGGAAATAAAACAGAAATTTAATGTGTTTGCAGAATTCATTCTCATATTCAGATCTCTGCTCAGAGTTCTGACATAAAGCTAACTAAAAAAATCCCAGTTTTATGGTTCTGTTACAGGCAATGAAATTTAGAAAACTTGAGAAAAAAGATAGATTTTGCAGGATTATGAAACCAAGAGGAGGAGAGAAGCTTCCAAAATTTCATGCATTTGTTCAAGAACAGAACTTTAAGAGGGCTTTGTCCATCTGTTTCAAAACCAAAATATAAATTTGCCTTCTCCCCAAAGAAAGAATTCTGAAATCTATTCTATATCTTTACTGCACAATTTATTGCACACTTTAACACCAGCACATACACTTAATTAAAAGTAATAAAATGTCAGAACTTTATCACAAGGCTGGGAGATGCTGGCCTGTGTCCCAATTAGTTCTTTTATTAGCTACTCTTGTACAATAATTTTTAATGAACTGGGTATGAATTTGATCAGGAACTGATTTAAGAGAGCATGTTATAAACAGTAAATTGTTGCAGGATAGGAGATCAGGTTATGCCCCAGTAGAATTAGCTGTGCTAGACTAAGGCACACTTATAACTTCCTTCATGTTAGAATGAATTTTGTTTCTTATGCAGAATTTTTGAATAGTTGGGGGTTTTTTCTATGTATTTGCTTTAGAATGACAGAAGGATAAATTTTAAAGAATTTTAGATTTCTTATGTACTTCGAGGTTTGCAAGGGAAGGAATAATGACTTGAAACAAAGACTGTAGGTTTACCTGAAAACTTTGTTGTTACAGGTGTTACACAGAAGGTCTCGGAAAATTTGGATTTAGTGGGAAAATTTCCTCAGCTTTAAAAACAAAAAGACATTAATGCTGTCAATATCTGTTGCAATCCCCCACTAGGATGGCATGGCTGTAAGATGGTGATAAATGTGGGTGGGATGATGGGTGCACCCTGCCCTACAGGATTTGGTGGGAGGGGAGGAAGTTCCTGAATTTACCAGAGCACTCCTGCACTTCAGGAGAGGCACGCTTGCTTGTGCTCTCTTTATTTTCTATGAAAAGGGTCATGCTGACATATATCAGCATCTTAGGCCATGTACAACCTTCTGTTATTTTATATCAAGATTTTACCTCAAAAGAACCGAAAACACACTTAAAATTAGATAAAAGTTAAAGTTTGTTTTTGTCTGAGGGGCCAAATTATCTTCGGTCTTACTAACTGTAAACCAAGTTCCATAAATCCAAATCTAAAGTCTTTTAGGTTTCTGTCACAGAAAGAGGGAAAATAATGATTCTGTAACTGAGTTTCTATCTGTGATTCATTTTTAGTGATCCATGAACCAGGACAATGTACCCCTGTATGTACCACAGATATTCTGTTTATCCAGTGAAGAGAGAATGCAAAAAATGGTTCAATTTTTTTCTGCATTAGCCCTTTTACTGCCCACTTTAAGTAAGATCACCATGTTTAAACTTAGTGAACACTGTACTAATTCTGTCAAACGTCAGTGATCGCCTATGCTTTGAAAATAGGTTTTAAACCTCTTTTGGTTTATTTTAAAACTTTTCCTTTCCAGAATATTCCTTTTAGATTTGCCATTTCTCTGACAGCTTGAAGGGAAATTGATCAGGCAGTGTTTCTGGTGAAGTATATTGAGACCAAATCCATATAAATCCTGCAATTCCGTTATGTTTGAGATAGGGTTTATCTTACTATTTAATATCATTACAGAAAAGGCCTGCTTTTCACTTGACTTAGATGACTTAATAATATAATATTATGGTAAAGAAGAGGGTTTATTTGCGGCAAATACATCCTATCCTCACAAAAATCAGTAGAGCAACCAAAACGACTTCTTTGCTTATTGAAATCAGAATAATTACAGTTTTTTGGAAGGACAATCATGTCAATCAATAAAGTCTAATTTGAGGGCAAGCATTTATTTTGTCCTTTCGGTGTGAGATTGGTAAGGTTTTGGCAGAGTTATGCATCTGAGTCAGCCTTAGTTTTAATGGTTATTGTTCTACCTACATAATACAGTCTAGTAGTTCCCAATCTTACAAATCCCAGAAGGAATAATCAAATCGTGCTCTTAAAATGCCACGTGCAGATTTCAAACTAATCCTTATCTTCTCCCAGAATGAAACGAGATAAATACCTGTTTTACTGAACTGGGTGTAACAGATTCACTTTACGAAGGAAGCTAATGCTAACGTCCATTTCCATGGAAACGGAGCTTGCAGAGGCATCTTGCATGCAGGGTTTGGGGTTAAGCGGAGCTGAGTTTGGGTCCCACATTCCACGCAATCTAAGCTGATTACACACTGCAAATATGCAGTGCCAAGCTCCACGTTATGACAGCCGTTTTCCTTTGGGGGCCGGGTACCCTGCATGAGAAGCACTCCCACCCCCTCACACCTCTGCGCTTTCCGCAGGCTCTGCCGCACCCATGCTCGCTGCAGCGCCAGCTTCCGCCTGCCTGTTTATCAATGGATTTATTTTTAGTGGCTTTGAAATTCAGAGATGCTGAGCCACGTTCTGCCCCTTCTGCTCTGCCTCTGCACTGGCTGGGATAATAGGGAGAGGGAGGACGCAAAGGCAGGGTAGTTTTTCAGCCTTTTTAGCTGCAATTCAGCATAGCGAGCTGGATCACGCAGCCCGGACCAGCTCAGCTCTACGTGTGGCATTTCAGCACAACAGTTTTTGTGAGCGAAGAATGCCTGTCCTCTGCGTCTGATGCAGTTTATATTTTGCAGGTTTCGTCAGATGCAAAGCACTGAATAAGTGAAATAAGTGAAATAAGTGAAAACACATCCTGTAGGCAGTGCTTAGGAATCTCCTGTTTGTTACTCTAAGAGAAGACAAAAATATCCGAATTCTGGTATCTTGGTGTGTCTAAGATAGCCAGCAAGGACCTTGTGAAAATCCTGTTATTCTTCAAATAGAAAACAGATTACATTCTTTATCTTTGGCAAGAAAAAAAAAAAAAGAAAATAAAAAGGCAGCCAGCAGGATATTCTTCCTGAGTTTCTTTCTCTTTTATCTATCTGATTTAATTTTGTTTAACTCCTTCAGGTTTTACCGTTCATTTCTCATCCTGTTTAAGTGTATTATTAATGAATTCACTTTTCATTTATTATTATTTATTTGCATTATCTTAATGCAAAAGGACCCACAGTCTTCATCTGAAGAGCTGTACAAATCACCAAACAAAGCAAAACAAAAAAAATCATGTAATAGAAGACCAGAGATAGCAGACTAATCCAGACAGACAGAGAAATCCTAAGGAAAATTGTAGAGTATTTGTCAGGATGACAGGAAGAGATCTTAGAGCACCATCAGCCTAAACATTTAAGTTCCTGTTAAGCAGAATTGCAAAGGAGACTGTGACAGGTAATTTTGCAGGAAAGACCTGTGTGACAGATTAACACCAACAAAATTTTGAAATGCATTTACATTTGCAAAGGACTAACATCAGGACAGACACAATCTCTGCCTCAAATGAGGTCTTTATGTAAATGAGTGTGGGAAAAGAAGGAAAGCTGGACTACAGATAGCATCATTAGATGCTGGGGTGGTATTTTCTCTTCTTGGTGGTAACAAGCTATATAATATACATATGTGCATGATTGCATACATGTACAAAGAAGACTACATACATCTACATCTGCAAATAAATATAGGTCAGGGAATATGTTATTAGCTAGAATAATCTGGATGGTTCAGCTCTTTGTCTTTCTTTACTACTCTGTAATACAGGAAATCCAGATTCACCTGAAAATGCCATCAGCATTGCTTTCCCAAACTGCATTACACTTCACAAAGGCAAATGTTTGTAGGCTGAAAGCAAGCATGGTCTATTTTTCCCTGCAGTGATTTGTTGGAGGGGGGAGCTTCCCATTTCAGAGCTCTCAGGCACTCGCTGTTGCAGAATACTAAGCATGGCTTCCCCCATACATGCCGTGGGGTATCACACAGAGACGGAAGGGGCATGGACTGACAGAAGAAATATATTTATGAACGTCAAGGACAGTTTATTCTGTCTTTACAAGCAGACCTAAGGAAAAAATGTCAAAAATACCTCAGCATGAGAAACTGCACTGTAGTTAGTTCCTTGGCTTAATGTATCAGGAAAAATATGCATCTCAAACTGATCCCACCAAGATCTCTCCATCTGTGGCACATCATTTATTCCAGTAGTGTATAAATTGCATTCATTAATACAATATTTTCCAAAGGTTCATGATAAATGTGTATTGCATGTATGAATCCAGGGCCATGTTTGAATTTAAATTGCGATTGCCAGTATTCCACCTTTCATAAAATAGCACTTGACACGGGCATTTTTCAGACTGCCAGGCTGGCACAAATGTACAAAGGCTATACAAGCTTGAATTTTCCATACGGTTATGTTTTAATCAACATGAATTTATTATTTCTGATCCTTCTCACATCCAACTGTATAATTATTATTACTTCCAGTATTTCTTATTTATGTGATGGCCTCAGGTCCTGAGAGGGCCTTCTGTAACAGGAGGCAAAATACTAAACTGAGCTAACACAGAGAGCCTTGCTTCAAATAATTGTACGAGGTTTTAGCTGTCCTTCTGAAGAAAATTGTATCATGTCATGCTAATACTGATAACTTACATCTGTGTTCCAGGATGCCACCTATAACAACTGACCATTTAATTGCAAGAATCAAGAAAAATCTATGATAATCCTAGTAACCAGTCAGTCTTATTAGGATTTGGCTATGCTTTACCATGGGAAAAGTGCATTTCCCACTGTGTATGAGCAGTCCAGGTGGCTGGTGCATCTACAACAGCTGCCAAAGCAGACTTGGTACACTCAAGCCCCAGCACCTGCCTGCACTGATAAATCTGCCAGTGAGTATTCAAGTTCTGCTGGTGCTACCCTTCTCTTGCAGCATTGCCATGATGAGTGAAGCCTGTACAGGTGAGCAAACCAAGCTGATTTTGGCAGGAATATGCTACAAAGGTGGAGCTGCTGCCTGGAAAAGTATCAGCAACCCCCTGAGGCCCAGCCCTCCTCCCAGTCCACATCTGGCTGAAGGCCTCATCCCTGCCAGACATGAGGGTTAAGAAGAGAGGGACAAGGAGAGCAAAGAGCAGGTTCCTTGGCGTACCCAGCTTGGTGGCTTGGTGCATGTGTTCATGCAAAGGACTCGCTGCCCAGGTGCTGGGACACTGGACCCACTGCACCATGATGAGGAGTGCACTGTGCATCCACAAATCTCCTCCGTTCTCTTCTTCTCCTGTCTAACCTTTCTCTTTCCCTCACAAACTTGTACATCCCTGTCTCCACAGCCACACCTCTTCTTTTCCTCCCCTGAACTTTTCTACCCAATACATTTTTGTTTCCATTTACTTGTTAGTCTGCTGTGCAATCAAGTTGAAAGAGAGTGCTTAAAGAGAACTAAATGACATTCAAGTATTGCCTTGTTGATGTTCACATAATGTCTTTTCCCTGCATTTATTTTACTTATAAGACCCTTCCGTCGGGATCCCATGTACTGCTCTGTGCCCAAATGGGGTCTCAAGTTAGTCTCTAGGTAGAGCTGTGCCAAATGCAACAAATAAGTAACAGCATTTGTGGAGGACTGTAGACAATTACAGCTTAGGATTTTGGACAAAGGTATTCCACTGATGATTTTCGGACTATACGTATGTCATTTAGAAATCTTCTCAGCTCTGTGAAAACCTTTGATGACCACTGCTCCTGGTTTTCCAAGCTTTATCTATGAGTATCTACACAACTGCTTGGTCTGGCTTCAAACTACTCTAATGTTATAAATACTTCTACTTAGCCTCTAGAACAAATTACATCCATGATGATGACGGTTTGTAAGGTTCTCAAGAGCTTTGAATGATTACTTTGTTGTTGTTTTATCCTATTTCCTACTTTATTATGCAAAAGATTATTTTTTAAACAGACCTAAATAGAAAGTACCAAGATATTTGAAAAGAGCTAGCAAATGATAATTGAGAGCTAATACCTTCATATAATTCAAATCCCATGCAGTACAGAGTATGTCTAATCACTGAGGATATGAAAAAGTGATTCTAATTTTTCAAAACAGTCAGAAGTATTATTCAACCTGTATTTAATGCCAGAAAAAATTATGGGCAATGTAAAGAAAGGAATTATATTATAGTGGGAAAGGCTATGGATAATATGGTATTCTCAAAATCTTAGGTCTTTGCTGGATATATCTCAGGTTTTTACTAACATATAGAAACCTCTGTCACACATTTCAGAAATCAGAGAACTCAACCTTGACACTGACCTCAGACCAGGCTGGTCTTCCAGTCTCCAGGGACTGGCTGGAAACTGGCTGCCAATTTCATCTGGTGGTGACTGCATGCTGTGCAATGGATATGCAAACAAAAGCATACAAGAACAGATAAATTTACAGTCTTTCTTTTCCTCACCCCCACACCCAGAAAGACAGATAATTTTCTTTGTAATTCACCAAGGAAATAGTTGCAGAACACCTTAACCCACTACAGCACATGAACTGTGAATTCTGCTCCCAGGCAGCTGGGGGCCCACACTCCTAGTCCTCTCACCCTTACCATTAGAAAGGGGATGATTCTGAGAAAATTAAAAGACTTTCTTCAAATGTTTTCTCTAGAATACAGCCTGCAAGGTCTCCATAGTCCAGTGGGAAAACATTTTATCTTTCATAACTTAGGGTGCTTGGAGCCCCTAAATCTAAGAGAAGCTCTGGTTTCTAGAGCAGCTAGGGCCTGAAGTTCAAACCATGGACATTCTTCTGACAAAGACTTCTCATTATTTCTTTTGCTACTCTCAACCAGTTACTGTCTTAGCAACCACAAAGCCTATTCTCAAACTACAGTGCCTGTAAGAAATCATGTTCAAGGATCACTTGATACAAGCAGTGAGGTTTACTATATTAACTATGTCTAAAATGAAACTTTCTCAAAATGTTTTTTCTTTTTCCTTTTAAGCATTCCTACCTTCTCCATAGCCTGTTTCATTAAGCTCAAAAAGGAAAAAGAAATCCTCCAGAATTACTTGCAAACCAAACATCTAATGCATAACATGTAGACTATGGTAATGTGTAGACATCCCAAATACATATTTCATCACGTAGGGCTGAAAGATTTAGCAACCCTATAGTGTGACCCTGTCCCTACCCAAAGAAGTGTACAGTCCATGTTAGCAAAATCATTTAAATCTTTCTTACATTTCAAGATTTTCTATAATTTTGATTTGAAACAAAGGAGAGAGGGGAACTAACTACTGTGAAAAGATCACTTGTAGCAGAAAAAGAATGAAGAATAGACCTGGTTCATTCTGGCTTTAAGGCACTGGAAAATTTCTGGAATTTAGAGAATGTTATTGAAAAAGAGTGCCAGGCCAGAATACAGCTCTGTAATGACACTAAACACACTTATTAGTCCTCCTAAATCTAAATTTTTGGAGACCAAAAAGTGCATTTCTAGTGATTCTCATACTTCCTCCTCCTCACATCGATTGAAGGAGATACATGGGACTAGGAAATACCTCCATTTCCCATAAAGATTTGAATTCCATTAATTGTATCTGGGGAAAAGTGTTTATACCCAGTATCATTGGGCTTATATAAGTAAAGATTATTCTGAAACAGAAAGAAAATAGACATTATTCTTGAAAACATTTTCATACTAGTATTCTTGTGTTTAAGCCAAGAATTTTACAGAAGTAATTATTTCAGTATATTAAAAAAACCCCAAACCAACAAAACCTCAACAAAACCCAACAAAAATACAAAGGCATTGTTTGTCTAATGACTGGTTTGTTAAAGGCGTAGGGAAAACTTTGAGACATATATAATTCAGACACCAACAGAAAAGGTCTTTAGTTCCTTGGTCTCCTATGAAAAATACTCTACTGGAATACTTGTTCCATCCTGGCTTTTTCACTAAACTGAAACTAATTGCATCTTGAGCCTTAATCTTCCTCCAGAGATAATAACATGGGACTAAATTCTGCTCTAAGCTATAGCAGTATTAATCTGAGTGAGGCCTTTGAAGTGAGATTCATTTTCATGCAACACAGTTTTCAATAGGTTCACTGTTTGTAGGTTTTATTTGGAAATCCCGTTTTCATTAGGTTAAAGCATCACACTAACAATTAAAATACTAAGTAATAATAATACCTAGCAGCATAACAACACACTGCTCCATGAGCATCTAACTGCTCCTTGAAAAGGTGAATGATTGCCAGCTCACAGGAGACTGCAATGCACAAGACTGATATGAATTAAAGTGTAGAAACTGCCTCCATAAATGTCCCCAGGGCACCACAGCACAGCTCCCATGGGGATTGGGATGGGCAGTGGGCTTGTTCTGATGATGGCCAGTGTTTTTTCTGCCTCTAGCTTTCCCCAGGACAACACAGAAGCTGCTGGCATCTATCCCAACCTTGAGCTACACAGTACCTGTGGAACCATGCCAGCACTTTTGGGAAGCAGCCGAGGGTGGTCATTTCTGGCAGCGGTGTGGGGAGGAGCACAGGCAGCACATGGCTGCACATTTGGCACCTGGGGAGCTGCATCGCCTGCCCAGGGGCACGGCCGGACAGCACTGATGCCCATGTTGGTCTTCACACTTCCAAAACCAGCTGCACTAAGCCCACTTTCACAGGACCTTTGGTTTTGCTCCTGCTTTTGGCAGTTGACCTGAGAGAACAGGAACTCAGCATTACAAGCGGTCAGGTGAGGTGGTTTATCATTATCGCTGGGGGAATTACACGCTGTCTGACAAAAATCTACAGGGATTAACATGGTGCAAGATCCTGCTTAAAGGAGCTGGTATGGGTAACTGAGTGTATTTTTTGCCTCCTTGTGCTCCCAGCTCCTGTCTTTCATGTATTTGCTTCTTTGATTTGCTTATTAACCTGTGATTTTTCTGCTTTGACCCTTTACTTCCTTTTTCTGTTCTAGCATTTGAGGTCTGAAGCAAACGCTAATTAATAAAAATCCCATCACTGCAGATAATATTAGTTTCTTCACCTCTTAAGAACACCTTCACAGTTTTTAATATTCTCTGTCTGTGCTGTGGATTGTGAAAGCAGCTGCAGGCTCAGGCAAGGTATCTGCTGCTGCTGACTGGCCTCTGAAAAGCCTTCAAGCTGGTCAGGAACCACATCAATGAGCCATCACATACATAAGCATTTGGGGTTTGTCCTTGCAGAGGAAGCTATGTTGAAGGGAAGGGGTATGATTACAGTGCCATTCTCCAATTTCCAGCTGGGGCATGACAGATCTTAAATCGGTCCCTGAAACCCCAAGCACACAGCCAAGGTGCCTGCTGTCCTTCACTGAACATTCAGGGAAGGCAGGGAGGGAAGCCGCTCAGATGAGGCATCTCCACCGAATGCTTTAAAACAGGTTCTGTGAGATTCCCACAAGCATGGCAGCATTTTCTCCATCACTGTACACACCTGGTTCCCTCCAGGTGCCACCACAGAGAGAACAGCCTGCTCTCAAGCCTGTGGCAGCGGCAGCTTCAAGTGGCCTTGAGGCCATCTTGATGACAGCAGAGCTCACAGCCACAACTTCAGCCTGCACCCTGGATTTGAGGCAGAGAGGACTGCTGTCTGCTGAACACAGGTCTCTGGTTTGGAAATGTACTGCTCAGTGTGCAGGAGTGGGCAGTGTTGGTGCTGTGAGAAAGGCAAAGAGAATGGTGGCACAACTCCAAAAAGTGATCAAGATGTTGGTATCCGCAGACTGCTTAGGCAGTTGGGAGACTGGAGATCTACCAAGCAGGTTGTGATTAGAGACACAAAATAATTTAGGTTAGAAGTGACCTCAGAGGTCATCTAGTCAGAACCAATCCCCAAAGCAGAACTAATCTCAAGGTACAGCAGCTGCTTAGGCTCTTCCTCACCGATATACTGAAAATCTCCAAGAACAGGCATTTTGCTTTTGAGGCAACATGACCTAGTGCTTACTGTTCTCGGTTTGAAGATGTTTTTCATCCATACAGTCAGAACAGCCCATTCTGCAACATGTGACTGTGGCTTTGCTGTGCGTCTCTGAGGTTCTGTCTTTTCTCCAACTTCCTTTTAGTTGAAAAAAGCAGTAAGGTCCTTCTCCTTAATCTTTCCCTGTCCAAGTAAGCCCTCTTCCCTCTGCCTCTTCCCACCATGTTGGGCTGCAGTGATTGAACTCACTCCAGCTTGCGAACATCTTTCCTGTATGTGGTGGACTGAAACTGGACATAAGTACCCTGAGTAACAAATAGAGGGAAATGATCTGTTTTATAAGTTTTATGCTCAAAGCCACTTACTTGTCAACTACTGTGCAAATATATTCAGCTTATTTATAAACAAGTTTGTCCTGGATTTTATGTCAGTATTGAAAGTGCCTGCAGAAGCCAGGTTTGGAGGGAGGCAGAGCTGATAGCAGATGTCACAGATTAGTTCTTTGTCCTGTTTGTGATTCCAGAGTGATGTTGCTAAAGCTGCAAAGAGTTTTGTGCACTCTCAGGGTCGTTTCGTAATTCTCAGGCTCATATTTTCTAGCTTTTCTGTACAACTGTTCCCTTTTCTATCAACTAGGCTTGCTTGGCAGTTCGTATCCACTTTGCTGACGTTTAGTCTTTCAGCCAGCTACGCTTGTTCCATTCCAAGGCAATTTCAACTGAAAAGAGTTTAAAAATAAAATCCAGTGTTAGTTGTCTGAAAGCCCAACTGCTAGTTAAAACCCCACATTGTTGCAGCTAAAAGTCCTTTCTCAGAAGATGTCACTTTAGAACCTCCCTGCATAAAGTTTCATTAGAGGACTAGGAGAGAGAGAGGAGATGAGCAGTCAAATGAATGCAGGGTGCATATAAAAGGTACCGACTGCCAGCATAAAGCAGGAGATGTCAAAGTGGCTCAGAAACGGACTGTGGAGTGATGTTGAGAGCTCTGCATACAGGTCAGGCAAACAGCTGGCATGATGGCAAGGGAGGGAAAAGATGACATGAAGAGAGTGGCCAACTGAGGTAATCCTCTGTTCCACCTCTGTCCTGGCAGAATAACTTGTTTGGGAGGCTGCTGGCAAGGACTGCAGCCAGAACAGCCTCTAGATAGCCAAGCTTTACCCTGTTTCCCACGCACAACCCCCAGAGCTGGGGGCAGCACTTGTGCAGTTTGTGCTTTGTATCAGGCACTGGTTTTGCACACTTCTTGACCCTCTATCTTTTGGTGAAAGCAAATTTTCAACTCTTTATTTGCCTGAGCAGCTGGGATGACCAAAGAGGTCTCTGCCCTCCAGCAAGCTTCAGGTGTGATTTCACAGTGCGGACTGCCGCACAGCCATACCAGCTCCAGCACCCTTGTCCTGCTTGTGGTTCTGTTCCTGCTGTGCTGTGCTGCCTCCCTGTCACACCCAGCCAACAGCTTGCACTAAGGACAGTGAGCTTTAAAACATTCCCAAATTGTTACAAAAGTGCTGTATCATGAAACCACAGCCTCACTCCCCTACTTTAGGGCGGCAGCAGCCTTCAGTCTGTCACTTTTCATGCCATTCTGAGAACCTTTTTGCAAACCTCAGTGGTTTTTACTACCATGCTGTGGTGTGAATATGACACCTTCCTGTAATATCTGGCAAGTTCCTTAAAAGGAACGCGTCAGTCCATCTGTGGGAACACAGCTGTGATGGCTGTGTCATTGCTTGCTGATTAGATGTGCTCAGCCTGGTGGCTGGCAATCACATGGATATGGAAGGAGAGAATATCGGAGACTTTGCATCTCTCATTTTGTACTCGAAACCGTCCTCTGAAAGAATTCAATGCATATTAGGGGTCCTGACTTGGTGCTAAGAACTAAATACCTCTTATCCATCACTTTTGTCCTCCCACCCCAGTCTTAGGTGGACATGGTATTCATGGATAGAAACAGGAATATGGTCATTTGCCCTCAGATGCCCCCTTTGCCCCAGAATTTCTGTTGTATCGATAAAGGAGGTGAACCCAGGGACCTGGATGACCACGCTGACAATTCTTCAGTGCAGTTCCTTGCACAGGTTGGCCTGTGTAAACTACAATTCACAAACATTTCAAGGAGTTCTCCCACGTGTGGTTTGGGAACCAGAGAAAGGCAAAGACTACCTGCAACACACAATATGCATATTGCCATCCTGTTTTGAAAGGAAGAGTCTAATTATATGGATGCAGGCTCTTCTGTGCCATTTGGCCTCACAGAAAAACCCTGAGGATCTTTAAAATAGTTACAGTCTCTGTTTCTGTCACTGAGATCCAATCCTGCTACTCCCTCCTACAATTTGCCCTTCCCAGTTTCCTCTGCCCCCAGTTTTGCTTCTGATGTTGTCCTGGTACTCATGCTTTCCTTAATATCACTAATAGTAGGGCTACCTGCCACTATTTTGTTGAGTTTCACAGCTGTACACATCTTTCTTAAAATATCAAATGCTTAAATCAAGAAACTGCATACCTTTCTTGTTTAAGAATGAAAGACAAGAAGAAACAAAAAGAAGAAAAACAGGAAAGAAAAACAAACCCACAAATAAAAGAAATCTAGACCTAAATGCTCCCTTCCAGCAAAAGACCAAACTTGGAAAATACGAAATAGATGGATCCTAAAACTTGAGAAATCTAGAGGTATGAAAAAAGGGTTCATTAAAACTGACCATTATTTAACCCACAGTTTGGAAGATGTTACATTCCAATTTTAACATCAGAGCTGAAGGAACAATTCTGATCCACAAAACGCTCACCTGAACAGAATTTTGCTCTTTCTGCAGTTTTACCAGTTCTATACTGAAGTAAAACAAATTCCTTTAAGAGAGCTTATGAAACCCTGATCCATGCTAGTGTCACTGGAAGGACCAAATTGAGGGCCTGTATTTAAGTGAAAGTGACAGGTATATATCTATATCTATATATATGTATATGAGTATGCATATGTATATATACACACATATATATAAACATATACATCTATATTTTTTGTTTTCTTTCAGGAAATGATATAAACAATGTTTGAGATAAAGGAAAAGTTAGCACTTTAAGGCTAGATGACCACAAAAGTTAACAGTCCAGAGATATGCTTGTCTTCTCTGGACTGAAATAACAGAGAAACAGATTCTTTTTGACAGCTACAAAGTGAAGTGATGGCACATGGCAAACGTTTAAGGCTTGGAAGTTTAATCTTCACTTGGAAATATTTTCAGGCTGTTGTCTGGACTCGTATAAGTATTTCCCAGTAACACACAGCAGCTTCTTCCATGTCTCAGGCTGGAGCTTGCCTAGTGCTCCCTAGAATAAGTCTGTGAATGCTACCTCCTTGCAAACATGTTAGTGTTTTATTTTAATCCAGTTCCTGGAAGCCAGGCACACTTTATTGTTTTTTTTCACAGTAATGCTTTTTATCAGCTCTAGTGAAAACTAGTCATCCAGTTACTGCATGGTTTTATGTGGCTAGAATGACTTGGGATCATTTGCTTACCTGACTGATATACATGTATATTAGTAAATAAGAACCCTAAGAAAACCTGTTTGATGATTTCCCACAGGAGATTTCAATAGAGCCAGCACATCATTTTTCAAAGTGATTTACGGAGAAATTGTTTGTTCTATGAAATGTTTGTTGTTCTGGTTAAAATTTTTGATGAGGACATTTCTTTAAGAATGGCTACAGAACTAGTGTCTACTTTATTATGTTATTGTTACTGAGAAACGATCTCAGATTCTCATGGAAGAATAATGCCTTCTCATACCACATTTCTGCTTAAAAGAGGCATCATTAAACTTAAGCCAAAAATTTGCAGAGATCTGATAATCAAGTGTTGAATACTGTGAATATCATCTTATTACCTTCTGCCTTCTACATAAAAGCAAATAAGTATGTCTGTCTGGCTTTCAGAAGGCATAAGAGAAGTGACTGACTGGTACTGTGCTCACTGACAATGCACAGGAATCACAGAATATCAGTTAATTTTGCTGCCAAATGCTCTACAAATGGAGAGGAAACATCTACCCTGTTTGTGCTGAGCCTATTAATGCAGTCATTAATTGCAGGCTCCTGCTCAGACACCATCCTGAACATAAAGTAAATGAAATGTTATTTAGGGATTGCTCTTAGTCCAACCCGGTTTTTGTATGAAGGCTTACAGAGATCTAGTTCATGCTTCATAATCATAGAAATAGACATATATAGAGACAATGCCACTGTGTTTGTAGCACCTAGAGAGAGAAAAAATGAGGACCTGAAACCTAATTCTTTTCTGAGAACACCTTTCTGATTTCTTGTCTTTAGAGCTGCTGTAAATGCAAAACGTCCCAGTGAAAAGCTTCAATATATGTGGTGGCCTTTGATAGCTCAGGCAGGTACATTTTTCCTCATTTAACATGCCATTGTTTCATGGGGTTTAAAAATATTGGCTTGGACGTTGTGCTTTGCTATTCAGTGCTTGGCAAAAAGAAATCAAATATAACTTTATCACTGTGATTCTTAAGGGAACCTAGGATCTAGTCTGCAATGCAAGATGCATGCACTGCTCAGGCTGCGGCACTTTATGGATGAAGATGCTCTCATTCATGCCATTCTTCTTCCTGGAGATTATTTTTGCGCTGAGAGTCATGACAGGTCACATGAAGATCTGCTTTGTGAGATGTGGCTAATCAGGGAATTACTGAGAACATGAACCCCTAAATAGCTAGAGAAGCAAAGTCATGCCAGAAACCTTTGTTGCACGGTGTCAAGCAGCTACATCAGAAAAGGACTATCTTGTGGATCCTATTCCATTTAAGTGCACGTTTGTCTTTCGCATCTGAGATACATGTTTTAGCAAGACTACAAAGCCTGACACATGGAGAAAATTGAAATCCTGAAATTTTATTTATTTCTGAATTAGAAACACTTCCTCCCTTCAAAAAATTTGAAATCCTTCCTGGACGAAATTTATGCAAAACATTAATCATCTCAGTGGAACACTGTTCTGCTTCAATTCCAGCTTCTTAGAACTCATAGCTTGGTAAGTAGATCCAACAGTTTGCAGGAACTGCATGTTAATGTTTGTGTATTTTTTAAATTATAAAATCACTTAGGTTGGAAAAGACCTTTAAGATCACCAAGTTCAACTGTTAACCCAGTACTGCCAAATCCACTACTAAACCATGTCCTTAAGTGCCACATCACCACAGTTTTTAAATCTTCCCAGGGACAGTGACTACACCACTTCCCTGGGCACACTGTTCCAGTGCCTGACAACCTTTTCTGTGAAAAACGTTTTCCCTATATCCAATCTAAACCTCTCCTGGTGCAGCTTGAGGCCACTTCCACTTGTCCTATTGCTTGTTACTTGGGAGAAAAGACTGACCCCCAACTGGCCACAGCCTCCTTTCAGGTAATTGTAGAGAGTGATAAGGTCTCCCCTGTCTCCTCTTTTCCAGGCTAAACATTCACAGCTCCCTCAGCTGCTCCTCATCAGGCCTGTGCTCCAGACCCTTCCCCAGCTTTGTTCCCCTTCTCTGGACCTGCTTCACCACCTCAATGTCTTTCTAGCAGTGAGGGGTCCAGAACTGAACACAGGATTCGAGGTGCAGCCTCCCCAGTGCCAGATACAGAGCCCTAGTGCCGGATCATTGCCCTCGTCCTGTTGGCCACACTCTTTCTGATCCAAGTCAGGATGCCATTGGCCTTTTTGGCCACATGGGCACACACTGGCTCATGTTCAGCTGCTGTTGACCAGCACCCCCAGGTCCCTTCCCACTGCACCACTTTCCAGTCACTCATTTCCAAGCCTGTAGCAATTCATGGGGTTGCTGTGACCCAAGAGAAGGACCTGTCACTTTGCTTCATTGAATCTCGTACAATTAGCCTCAGCCCATCTGATAATCACATATTGAATACTGTGAACATCATCTGGTGAAATGGTGAATTGGAATGGTTTGTAATGAGGAATAACACTGGAAATTTTTCCTTCAAAACTGACAATTTCAGAACGTGTTTGTTTCTAGTGGAACTGAATTCTGCAAGGGGAAGTAAGTCAACTGGAGTACCAGTTTAGTGGGAAGCTCCTGATTCTGGGTATGGAGGCAGGCAAATTACTGTAATTGCAGACTATTTGCTTTAGTCAAAATCCTAAAAAATGTCTGTGGAAGAAGCCCTGTAACAATTAGTATCTGTCACAATTATCAGATCAGTCATACTTCTTACTCCTCTAATTTTTTAAAAAACGGGCCAATCCTTACTTAGCCCCAGTTCCAACAAATCTCTGTCCCATCTGGATATCAGCCTTTTTCCAAGATGAGCTCCACAACACCAGGGAAGGAGGAGAAGGAGGGACTTGTTTCCATAATTGTTAGCGCAGATTAAGCTTCATCACTCCCTGCAGTCTGGAAATACCACAGATGACGGTGGTTGTCAAATGCCTCACTGAAGTTTCACATGGCTGATAATGCACAGCTGAGTCACTCTGAGGCGTTCCTAGAAAGGCCTTATATTGTCCATCTCAGCACACTCAAGTTCCTTTCCGTTCTGAGTAGCAAGAATAAACCACCTTTTGTTGATGCAACATCATGGTGGTACAAAGAGTGCAGCTGGACATGGACTAGAGGTGACTTTTGACAGTCCTGAATGAGAAAACAGGTAAATATCATGTAGTCAAGGCACAGCACACACTTAGTGACTATCTAGAGGCAGATAGGCTAGTAACGAGCTCAACATTTCCTACCCTGACTTCAGTGCTGTTACTTGGATGAATACTGATGCCATCTAATGCAGTGAAGGATGTGTAGGGTGCTCAAGGTGCAAAAGTCCTCCTGACATGCTGAGACAGGTCAGGAAGCATGCCAGACTTTTCACCATGCCTCAGTCCTGGCAGGTGAAACTAGGAGTAGCCTCTGGGTATTCCAGAAATCGAACTGCAAGGGTCCACGCTGCTGTGATAGGGATGCCCAAGACATCACCATGGTCCAGTCTACCCTGCAGATATTACAGACTAACCTCTGAGTATGGCTCTCATCAGAGCTTATCCCCCCCACCATCACACACCTCCACACAGTCACCTGATTAACTAACCCACAAAGCAGCACTAACAGTGATTACCTTGGCAGGGCTGAGTTATTTTCAGTGCCTGCAGTTCTGTTCCCTCCAGGTGTAATTACAAGAGCAATTAAAACCAGCCAACTGTCTCCGAGTATTATTTCTTGAGAAAACAGGTCTCAAAATAGGTTATATATATTCTGCTATCTCAACTGCAGCTCAGGATGGCCTCAAAGCGCTCTTACACAGTCTCCCTGTGTTTCTTTCCCTAAGCCAGTGAATCCTGGCCCCTCTTTTTTTGTGTTATTATTGGTTATTATTGTAGAGTGATTCTCTGAAGTTTTCATTTCCAGGCCTACCAGCTCCCTGGCTTAGGGCAGGACCTCCAGTAGGTGTGATAAACTGCCTCCTCACTCCTTACTCCAAGGTTTGTTCTCAACAGCTTGTCTAATGCTTCAGTGGTTTCCCACCAACCATAAAGTCTAGTTAGATCAAGACTAAAAAATTCATAAAGGAAAGTCTTATAGTCTAAAAATTACTTTTTGCTGACTAGGTTATACACATTTTTATGGGTTTACTTCTCTGTACTCTTATTCTGCTGCACAAAAAATTGTCACCAGATCAAAACTACACAGCAAATAGTCTGCTATTGGCAAAAAAAGAAGCAGATGTTTTTCATTTAGGCAAAAGGTAGATAAAAAGAAAAACTAGATAAACTAGTTTAAGAGGTGATGAAGAGCTGGAGTGCCCAATAGTGTAAGTCGGTCAGAAATAAAGGTTTTATGTTAACTGAAGCTGAGCACTTTGCTAGGCAGCCTATAAGAAATACTTTCCAAATCACACAGTCAATATGCTTTCTGCAGTACTACAGGTCATCAAAAAGGTGAAAAAGTAGATTTCAGCTAATATAATAGTAATTATTCACACTTTCAAAAATAAACGTTAATGGGGAACCAGTCTCTGGGTAATGAAGGAGTACCTGATTGACAAATTTGTGTCTTGGGAAGCAACATCCATTAACCTACAAAGCACAGGCAAGATCCCAAATAAGCAAACACAAAAACATACAAACCTCTTTGCTTTCCCCAGTGTAGTTGCCAACTGAAATGCAAGTCCTATCTGTTTCATATGTCAGGGTGTGACCTCTCTGATAAAAACACATTAAGTGTACTGAAAATTTGACCAGCAAAGCTGTGAAGAAAGACCACTTAGAATAGTTTTGTCTATTGCATGGTGCCTTAGAAAGTTATTTTTTCCATACATGTACATTATGACCATAGGTAAAAAGAAACACTTCCTACTTCCAAGCACTTGCATCTGTTTTCTACCTGTGGCTCTAGAGGTTCTTTCTGTTCTTTGAAGCTTTCAACCCAAACTTGTTACCTGATTTTGTGAAAGGTGTGTCATTTTATCGGAGTGTGCTTAATTTTTGCAGTTGTAAAATATAAAATAAATTTTCCTTGAACATAAAACTCCCTTTAAGGTTAAAATAGAAATCCCTAGAACTGTAAGTGCCTTCTTCGCCTGTGGAGAGATTAAAATGCATTAGCAAAGGGAGAGTGAGCAAAGCAGGAATTTTTGTGTTTTATTTCTATAACAACCATGTCATTTGCCTTTTCATCATTTGGAATCTTGGCCATAAAATGAAGCTGTACAATAGGAAGCATTGCAAAAATGGAGGCTAGACAAAAAATAAATGAAAATGTTTCATTCACGACAATGATACTGCTCAAAACATCTAGACTCTGACTGGCAAGAATGATGAAACTTCAGGAGCAAGCTGATTAAAAAGAGAAAGAAGAGGGCCTAACATGTCCAAAAAGCTGGGGGTTGAAATGAAAATGACACGTGACCTACAGGTCTTAATAATACACATGACTACATTACTGCAATACAGGGGAAATACTGTGTACTGTTGACCAGGCAGTTATTTTGACTTAGACTCCCAGTGCAAAAGCTGGTACAGTTTGAGCTTTTGTTATACATGCTCTCACCCAAGTCACCATGCTGTCTGTTTGCCTAAGATGTGCAAAGCAAAAATTATGCATGTTTCATAAGTTGGAACACAATCTGTTGTCTGACAAAAGTCTCAAGACAATGTATTTTCAGTTTTATCATCTAGGTGACGATTGGGATTAGGATCATAGAAACATATAATATCCTGGAGTTGGAAAGCATTCACAAGGATCATCAAATCCAACTCCTGGTCCTGCACAGGACAGCCCCAGTTGAATAGGCCCTGTCTAAAACATGTTTGAGGAAAGCACACATTTTATGGTGCAAATATCATAACTTATATATCCCACAGTCATACCCCTACAAATCTTTTTCAACACTTCTCTATTCTTCAGGAGGATCTTGTTATACTTCTAGACTGACAATCTCCTTTTAACCCTGTCACCATCACCATAATGGAGATTGATAACAATCTTTTGTCATGAATGAGTTTTTAATGGTCCTAATTTACAAAACCCAAATTCATCAGACTTTTTGTGAATGAGACTCTCTCCTGTTCCAAATGAGTTAATCTGTGTCAGCAAAGGCACAGCTGTTGAGCGACAGCTAACGCTGTGGCAAGCTGCCTCGGCGACATCTTCGGGAATGTGTATGTGCAAACAGCCTCGGGTGGGAATGACGGCATGCACTGCAAATGCAGTTGTGCTCTTATTTTACCCTTTAAATGATATATCCAAAGTATTGAACCCTTCTTAATTTTTAATTTTTCATCTTTGGGCTTTCCAGGGGTGCTTAAAAATCAGTTTTCTGAGTTGTTTGTCCTTAAGCCTTTTTCTTGTTTCCAGAGATATTATTTATAACATATGCTGGCCAGTTCTGTTCTTAGTGCCAGGTCCTCACATGTGAGGTTATTGACACTTAGCAGCATTCTGTTTGCTTGCAGGGGTATAGCTTGCAGGAAAACACTACTGTTTGGTTTGATTTTCAGAGACATTGAGCCAAGAAAGTGCAGCCATGGGACCATTTTCCTTACCCTAGTGTTCAGGCTTCTAGAAATGTTGCCACAGATAGAGTTGAGCATCCCTCTTCTATTTTCCACCCTAAGATCCTAATGTTATATATACTACAGAAAAAGAACTTTTCACCAAATTTGTAACCAATTTAACTTTTTGCTACTCATTGTTGCTGCTTGGAAGAAGAAAGTGCATGGACACAGTTATTTCACCAGAATCTGTCTTCCAGCCCAGGAGCAGAGATAGGAAATCCAGATGTCAGACCTGGTGGGTGGCATGGCAGATGGTACCATGGCCTCAAAGGCAGTGAAAATTGGGCAGAGTGATCGCAGCTGTATGAGAGCAAGTTGGGGGAGATCTTGAACAGCGGTAAAGTCAGTGTTATGGATGGCTTGGAGAAGAGGAAAAAGCTTGACTGGAGAAGGAATGTAGTGTCAGGGGAGAGAGAGACCATAAAAGCAGCTCATTTGTTTATCAGAGAGCAAACTTCACAGCAGGATAGTCAGAGGGTAACAGCAGAGTAAAGGCAAGACTAACTGGGGAGCTGCTTTGAAAGAGAGCAGAGGGCAAAAGAATGAAAGCATAAGGAAAAGTGTGAGACAAAAATAGTGAGCATTTCTCTGGTTTTAAAAAAATCAGGTACACTGATTTGGTGGATTCATATTCAAAGAGTTCTGGAAAAGCCACCTCTATTGCCATTGATTTTGTGTGCCTTTATATCCTGTTAAATATCCATTGATATAAGAAACATGGATTAATTTTATAACCTACCTCACCCAATTTCAGTACTTTTGATGTTAAAATCAACATCAAAAGCCTTAGTAGCTCAAAGTACCATAATCAAAGGCAGAAAAAAGCTGAACATCAGTTTGGTTGACTTTCTCTCCTGACACATATATGACATTCAGGGTCACAATGTATTCTGCAAGTCTTTGTGACTACTATGCCAAATTCCCCAAATTAGCTGTGAGGATTACTCTTCATGGTACTCATCCCTTCTGTTATATTCTGCAGATTAAAGATACTGTTTAATAGCTCATCACAGACAGCAGATGTATGTCAGAAAAAATGTCATTGCTGAGAAGTGGGCAAACACCATATTCAGAATGTGAAATTGGTACAGGAGCTGCAAAAAGCAGGAAGTAATATTCTCTTCTGCTTTGCAAAGTTCTTAATTTGGCAGTTCAACTCTCTTACAACAGGTCCAACTCTTCAAGTAGGCTCACTCAAGGCAAGCAACAAGAATAATCAAGTGGATAGAAAGTTTGATGTGTGGGATAAAAGCAAAAAAAATTAAGTTCAGCTGTAGAAGTACATAATAACAATTACAAAGATGGAGATATGAACTGCCCTGTGTGGTAGAAATTATGAAGCTGCAATTGATGACTCAAATTACACTTTGGGGCAAAAAAGGTATCTGAGGGGCTGTGGAGCCTGGAAAAATACTGTCTGGTAAATACTGTCTGAGCAGTCTTTCTCATTGGAAAGTTCAGACATGAGATATGTCCTGTATAAATACATTTAATCTTTTTATGTTGCACAGATATGCAAAAGAAACTCATTTATATATAGATATACTTCAGGTTTCAGGAGTAATAAATAAAGTATATTATGTTGTACAAATTATGCACTGACATGACACACTAGGAAACAAAAACCCCTACATCTACTATTAAGTACATGCAGATAATTTATTCTCTTGTCAGATACTCTCTATCAATGAAAATCAGAGAGAAAGAAATAGAGGTCAAACACAATCTTGATACAAGGCAGCTCTTCCTCTTACAGTGGTTGCAATCTGGGACTTTTCTGAGCTGTACAAGGTGGAATGTCACTTACCAATATTGTTTGATGGGTGAGAAATCTGGGTTATATTAGTAGATGATTTTGTAAATGAATAACTCAAAGGATTGTCTGCCAGTTCCTGATGATTTCCACTCTTTGTATATTCATCTCTTTTCTCTTGCCCAATAGGTAATTTTCTTAACTTTTTCACCAAAGTTTTTAAAAAATATTTTCCTAAATTACCTATTTCTTCTGCAGGTCTATGCCACAGCTGTTAAGTTTCCTGCAAATGTATTGCTACTCTGTAAGCTTTATATCCAAAGCAAAACAGCAAAGCTGAAAAGCCCAAATCCCTTATAGCGGTGATATATCATATGGGTTTTTTCCTGGTTGCTTGGCAATAAAAAATAGACATGTGACTCCCTCCTCCATCTCCCTGGCACCACCTGAAGATATTTTGTCTTGGCCTTTCTTCTTTTGTTCTTACCTCTCTGTGGGAGTGTTAGTTACAAAAGGGTTTTCAGCCTGATTTATTTTTTCTCAGAATCTGTATGTCACTGTTTTCTTTGCAAGATCGTTATATATGTGTAAAGACATGACTAATGGCAGCTGGGGGTTAGAAGGGACAGAGCAGTGGGAGATCAATGTCACCTAAGTTTAGGCACCAACTGTGGCACCTAAGATACCTGCTCAGCGTCCCTGTGTCAATAAGATGAAGAGGTCATCAGAAGACAGTTCAGTACCTGTGGGACCTGAGTCACGAACTGGAAATATCTGCATATCAGCCACTGGCCTCTGGAGACCAGGAGAGGAGGGTGGGACGTCTCTCACCAATGTGGCTTGGCTAGGTGTCAGCAGTCAGGTGGGCTCTCCTGCTCCGAAAGGGCAATCCCCAAAGACACCTACCACAGGCCCTTCTGCACAGAGAGGTAGGGCCTTCAGGCAGATAATGTCCATGTTCAGGGGCATCTTCACTGCATGGTCAAGAGGCCATCCAGTTCTGAGCTCTCGGGTTACTTCAGTGTCAATGGGATCATTTCCACATCTCAGACCCTGTGCCCTCTCCAGAAGGCAGTTCTTGGTAGCACATGGACCTGGTCTGCTCTTCTTTCTACAGCCATAAAGACAGCTTTTGCTCTCTGTACCACTTTTCCAATGAACTTGCGTGTCTTTCTGGGTACAAATAGATTTGTGGGAAGGCAGGCAGGCAGTTATCAGCACCTCTCTGACTTAGCCTGCAACTGCAAGTCAGGAGAATCTTCAGTCCAGGGAAAAGCAATTCTTGGCCTCAAGGTCATATATTTGTGCCACCTAGTGAAACCCCTCCTCGGTGGGTGAGTGGAAGAGCAGGGGCAAGACCTGAGAAAGAAAAGGGCCCCAATTGTACTTGAGATAGCAGCATCAACACAAAGCGCTTTACCCTCATCTATCCCTCTTTCATGGCCCTTGTTCCCCAGGCAGGAGCTTCTCATCTGTTGCAGTTTTAAGCAATGAAGGTAAACATGTTCTTATTTTCTTTTATCCTCATGCATGGCTCTGGAAGCTTTATCAGTCGAAGGGTTGATCAGAAAGCAGATTACACATGCCTGCCTTAAGGACAGGAAAAACCACTCAAATCCTATCACAGTTGTATCAGGACACAAAGTCAGCAGTGGAGACATACCTAAGAGTTTACAGACATACGCGTCACCAGGCAAGTTAAATCCTAACACTTTCCTTGTTTAATCCATCATGTATAAACAGTTGCCTTTCACTTGTCCTCTGTTTGAGAAATGTGTGCAGGCAGATTGTGACATCCTCAGATATGCTCATTATTCAAAATTATTTTCAAACTGGTTTGCAGAACATTTCCCAAGCACAGAGCCTGTGAGTGCTTTGTAACAAAGCGGTGGTTATCTGGACATTGTTGGCTGAGTAACTCATGGCTTGCTGGGCTTGCCTCAGGGTTAGAGAGCACGGCAGAAGGCAAATGGCAAGCACTTATTGCCATCACCAACTATACCATTGGAAATTTATTGTCAAACGTCCCGCTAGACCAAATGTGCAAGTTAATAGCCTGTCTTCATTTAGATGTGAATGCAAGAGTGTCAAGGACTCATAACTTGGTTTCCAGATAATTATTTATAGAGATGTGTTTAGACTGTTCGCTCAACTCTGGTGGTGCATCTGTGCATTCGTTTAGTTAGGTGACAATGCATATGGCAATGTGGCAGCTCTGCAGTCTTAATTTATTCATCACAAGGTGCATTGGCTTCTTGATCTAGTTTCTGGAGAAATATTTAAAACTCCAGCTGGCACGATGTTAACTAATGTTCTAAAGTAAGAAGGTGGCATTTGTGACTTTTCAGTTCTTAAACGGGGCCTATAAGAAAGATGGGGGCAAACTTTTTAGCAGGGCCTGTTGTGATAGGACAAGAAGTAATGATTTTAACTAAAAGAGGTTTGATTTAGGCTATATATAAGGAAGAAGTTTTTCACAATGAGCATGGTAAAACACTGGAACATGTTGTCCAAATTGGTGATGGATGTCCCATCCCTGGAAATATTCAAAGTCAGGCTGGACTGAGGTAGTTGAAGATGTCCCTGTTCATTGCAGGAGAGTTGGACTGGATGACCTTTAGAGGCCCCTTCCAAACTGAACTATTGCATGATTCTAATGGAGAAAGTAATGAGCCATCTGGAGTGGAATTGACTGGACTGAAAACCTTGGAATAATGCAGGATAAAGAGCCTCTCAGACACTGTGTTCTTGAATCTGGGGAAGATACATGCAGGAGTGATTGCTGTCCAAAACATGATGTTTCAGTGCAAGCAGCTGAAGCCCTCTCACAGAGCCACCTATGCTAAGTACTGGCAGAAGGGCAGATCAGATTTCAGTTTACCTCTCTGGTGAGAGCCCTGAATTGTCATTTCCCACATCAGCATGTGTGAGCATATGTTTGCAGTCCATGGTGATTCTGATGTACCTACAGTGTCCCAGGATTGCCAGGAGCTAGGCCAAGCACAGCCTTAGCACAAACTGTTGTGCAGGCAGTTGAAAGTAATTTCTTCCATAGTCGTAGGATTCTCAGAGATCCACAAACATTGGCCATATACTTTTATGATGTCTCTTGGTCAAGTTGGTGGGGGGTTTATGAAAAAAATACTTGAAATGGTCACATATGGAAGAGGTAGAGCCTACACTGTATAAAATTACATTAAAAGACATTAAATAAATAATGTAATAATTGT
Source organism: Mystacornis crossleyi (assembly GCA_013400655.1). Lineage (NCBI taxonomy): Eukaryota > Metazoa > Chordata > Aves > Passeriformes > Timaliidae > Mystacornis > Mystacornis crossleyi. Next base: position 27,057 of record VYZQ01047418.1, on the reverse strand, counting down.
ATTTAAAATGCAAATATAGGTCATAGAATCACAGAAACTGAGCATGGTTTGAGTTGGAAGGGACATCAAAGATCTTCTAATTCAAACTCCTGTATTGTGGGCAGGGACACCTGTCCAAGATAAACAGTTTATAGTAAAGCAATAACCTCAAAATATTAAATTCTGTAGTGCTTCTTAAAAAGAAAGCTCTCTCCCAGCCAAGTTGTTTAGTGTTTTAAAAACCATTTTTATCAGTGTCTCTAACCTGACTTCTACTGAGTCACTAAAGCACTCAGTTTTGAAATTATTACCAAAAAATTGTTATCAAAATTTTTTTTGAAAATCTGTTCTGGTTTACAAGCTCCATGTTTTGCTTATTACCTGAGAGGACCATTGCCACTTCTGTCTCACAATTTTCTAACTAATAATTTGCTTTCATATCCCAGTATTCCACATTAGCATGGAAAAAAACATTCTGCCATTGTGATATTTTTGCATTCACAGAAGTTTTTATTGCAG
>VYZQ01047418.1:0-12059 GCA_013400655.1 Mystacornis crossleyi | reverse complement strand
GAAGATACTTTTAACCACTCAGATGTTCTCAAAGAGATGGAAGACAGCCCAGTTTGTCTTTTCACAGTATTAAGCCATGTGGTATATCTGAAAAGGTGGACATCCAAAAGGACAGTCTGAGCGAAGCACAGGCAGGAATCTCCTCATCCAGTACCTGGCTACTGCGACTTTTGTTTTGAGCTGCCTGGTGGTGCCCAGGCAGCCTCTGGGGTCTCTGGTCTCCCCCAGGAGCAGAGACCTTTACTTCGGGTGCTGCAGTGATGGGTGAGACAGCCTTCAGCTCAAGTGTGGGAGTTGCATCCAGGATATCCATGTAGAGGAATTTCTCCATTGCATCCTGCCGGTCACTTATGGGGGAAAGGCACCCTGAGGCAGAGTTGGCTCAGGGGTAAATGTCACTGGTGAAAGCTGCAGACTATGGCATTCTTTTTCCTGCTAAAATGAGAACAATAAGTCATTGAAATAATGTCCCAGGGAAGTGGGGGATTCCCCAACACTGGACACTTTTAAGAGTCACCTGACACTGTTCTGGGCTATCTTGTCTAGACTGTGCCTTTGACAACAAAGGTTGGACCAGATGAACCTTGAGGTCCCTTCAAACATGCTCTTCTGTGATTCTGGGATTCTGTGATAATCTCTTCTTTTTTCCTTCTTACAAAGTTGTCTTTTTCATACAAGAAGCTCTGGTTTCACAGCCTTTTGGGCACAGTGTTCTGAGAATGACAATGCTTGGGTGCTGCAGTGCCTCAAAGGACAACACTGCATTGGCAGGAAGTGTGAAATGGGCCTTGGGGCTTCCCAACTTAGCTTAACTGTGCTGCCACAAATAAGGTGCCTGGGAAAGCCCTGGTGTCAGAAACCATGACATTTTCAATATTTCTGATTAAAAAGTATATACTCGAAGGAAATAATACAGAAATTGAAATATTTAAGGTTGAGTCATGTTTCCATAGGAGTCAGTGGGATATTTGACACAGACTTTTAAAAAACAAGGATTAGACTCTAAGTAGTCTGTTTATGAGGAACAAGTGATATTTTAACATACCAAACTGTTTTAGGAAAATTACTAATAACTGAAGAAATTTGAAAAAACCCGAAATGTTGAAAAATGCTTAATTGCCATAGCAACGCCTATTTTACTGTTGAGTATCATAACTCCAGAGAGACGCAGAGCTGCCATGACCAGACGGCTTCTTTTAAAATTTCCTGATTGCTAAAATCAAAGAATTTTACTGCATAATCCTCTTTAAACACAATAACAAAACCAGCTTCCCTCAGCATTAGTCACAGTGTGTCAAATGGTTTTCTACACCTTCCCATATACAAATGGAGATCACCTTTACTTAAGGCTATTAAAGACCATTTTTGTTACAAAATAAAATATAGAATCGCGTTAAATAACAAATGATATTGCAAGATCTGAAAGGGACCTTTTCTTTCATGACTCAATCTCACTGAGGGAGGCAAATAGTCTGAGTTGTCTCTATATCCTACACACATGCACTGTGACATTGACTTACTGCACAGTAGACAAATATTAGGAGCTCCCCCGAAAGCATAAAAGAAAATAAATGTCATAGTGTTATCAGCAATTAACTTGTCTTGGTTATAGATCCAAAAGCTGATGATCTGCCTCTGAAATATATTTAGCAAAATAAGTGATAATAAGTGATAGTGCACAAAAATATTACTGATGTGCTAAAAGCTATCATTCTGCCCCTCAAAGGAAATGGACTACCTCTGACCTCAGCAGGCTTCCAGTCAGACTTTAGAATTTCTGAGCTGGAGGATTTGTGGCCAATGGGAGCCAGGCAGACTGAAAGGAATAATGCCGGGCAGCATGTCACTGCTCCTGAGAGAGTGTCCTGTTCCCCCACTGCTCCCTCTGGCCTGTGGTTCCTTGGGAAATGGATGCAGCAGCAGGTACCTATGTGGTATGACCAAAATCTGTTATGATTGTTCTTATCCTAAGAAGATCCACTACAGAGGACAAGATACACATATTCACAGTCTTAGCACTGATCTTTCACAACTGATGACAGTTTTTTAAAGACATTGAAATTTTGTCACCTCAGAGCAATTTTGGGACACTTGATGAAAACTTTGAGAAAAAAGATCATGGAAAAGCCTGACATGCACTTATCTGTTTGCCAGCATGAGTTCTGACAAACCTGAGGACATCTGTGCTGGAGGTGACAGCAGAGGGTGGAGGTGGAGGGCTGGCTCAGTGGGGACAGTGCAGCTGTGACATGGCAGGGACAGGTTTGCACAGCGCAGTCTTCAAACCCAGTTCTTCCCGGTTATTTTTGACTGATGAGGAACAGAGACCCTATTTAAATGAATCTCCTGATATTCATGAAGTACTGTAGGGAACAATAATACAACTTTGTGGAGGAAGCAAGCTGTTTTACTTTATTTCTGGCTATTTATAGCTCACTTGAACATTTTGGCAATTTCATACAATTCTGTAGACTAGCTATTTAGACACCCTACTGTATGCATCCCAACAGAAACTTGAGGGGTTTAATAATTTTCTAGCCGGAGAGAATTAAACTTGTGATTCACTGAAGAATGTTACAAATAAAGCCAGAAGCTGAATTTTTAAACTTTCGCTTTTTGTAAATTATCTTTTCATTAGATTTTCACCCCAATTTACCCCCTCCCCCTCAAGTGTAAGTCAATCCCTTTATATGCAAATAACCCCCCAAAAACCTCACTTAACATTTCAGCATAAGAAATGGCACTAGCACTTCATTTAAAACCTTGAGCACTGGGTTAAAAGGAAAAACTTTTTGCAAGGCTGCACAATAGCACCAGCTTTACCACACTGTAGGGGAAAACTTTCATTCAGCCATTACTGTCACCAAGGAAATTGAAGTTAATTCTAGCTACCACCTTCTTGGATACAGACTTCTGGTAAAAATGTATAGCCTATTTTTGAAACATCTGCAAATATCTCTAATGACTTTTGTTGCAGCCTAGATCAATTTCCTGACTAGCAGACTCCAAATAGACTGAATTAAAATATGTTTGATATTATGTGTCATTAGTAAGTGAGCACTCTTACCTTTTCATATAGAAGACATCTTTACATTTGCATTTGAAAGGATGACTAATTTTCAGCTTTGAGAGAATTTAACTCACATGTTTTCTGCATAGTTTTGCATTCCACTTAAATATTCTCTCTCCCCTGCCTTATCTTTCATACCCTTTTATGCTTAGGTTTCCCAGTATTTCTTGCCCTGCCAGTTTGTCCATATCTCTCATGAGTACTGCTTGGGTACTCCCAGAAGGAAGATGAAAGCTCAGTCCTGCTCTGTTTTTCCTCAGATCATTTCTCCAATGTGTGCTGGGGATTATCCATGGAAAATAATTTACAAAAAAATTTTATTTGCTACATAAAAGGCAAAATAAAAATAAGGTTTATCTTCTACCTAATTAAAATTTGTGCAAATTCAGCATTAAACATCCTTCTTTTAAGCAAATACTCATTCTTCATCTTCTACAGAGCGCCATACAGGTCTGTTTTTACACAGAGCAAACCAAAGAAAAGGTGTCCTAGTCCTTCTGCTGCACATTTTAGCTTCTGTAGTGGAGTCATTGCCTGGTGCTTCTTCACCAATAGAAATCAACAGCGAAAAAAGAGAAGCAAGTCATCTCTTCTGTGTGGGTAAACAAAAGCTACTCTTCAAGATGGATGACAGATCATCTTATGAGCCTTTTAATAGTGGTGCCAGAGAAATTATGTTCTCTGTACTATGTACAGGATCTAAAGGATAGATTTTGCTACTGAAAGTTCTGCCCCATCTCTTTTTAGTCTGTATGTAATGACCTATGGCAAAAAAGAGCAATGTCTATGATGTGATGGTGAGCGCCACATCCCTTTGTCATGTTTCGCAGCCTTATCTTTGTAATTATTTGCAATTTGACATTTTCGTCACTTGTGTAAATTATGTATTTGTCCTTTTTCCCCCAAAATTTTCTAGTTGTAATTCTGACTTCCTGATTTCTCAAACCTTCATCTTAAAAGCAATAAAGATCAAGCTTTGAGTAGGAATTCTCAAAAAATGGTTGTAGTGTAGTGTATTGTCTGTGTTTTAGCCAGTCTATAATAACATTAGGTATTGCATGTCTGATGTTCACTATTGCTTTATTGTTATAGGTTTAAACACATATCTTGTTTTATTTGTCTGAGATGAGTTGAATCAGGTATGAAGAACAAACTCCCTCTCCTAAAGAGATTTGACCCCTATTCTTGCTGGGCCCCACTGGTAGCTAATATTGCTGCAGCAGAAGCCTAGCCTTCCTTTTATAAAGTCATATTGTGAAAGGCATCAACTACATAGTCCTGTTCAGGTATATGCCAAGAAAAGCAACACAAATTATTAACGGAAGTTATACAAATATTCACAAAAAAATTACTACAGCATTTTTTGTGGGTCACATATTGGAAGAAACACTACTCCTAAACGTCTTTGCTCTGCAATTCTTTTTTGTCAAGACACAGAAGTGACAAAGGAGTACCTGTTTTTATACATACAATACTGTATCATAGAAACCTAGAATTGGGTTGGAAGGAACCTTAAAGATCATCTAGTTCCAGCCCCCCTACCATGGGCTGGGACTCCTTCCACTAAACAAGGCTGCTCAAAGCTCCATTGTACCTGGTCTTTAATTTTCATGACTTCTCTCTGCGTAAACTAGTGTAGTCATTGGAAGTCATTACTTTTTTATCAAAATAATAGCATTTTCACATAGTTGCTGTACCAGCAGCATCTTCTTAGTCTGAATTGCTGGGTTAGTTGCACTAGAAACAAGGACAGAAGGCTTATCTGCACTTCAGATTGTGTTGCAGGAATCACTATTTTCAAGAAATGACACCAAAGTAAAACAATCAGCAGAACCAAGTCTCTAAAGCTGTTTCAGCACCTCCACTGAAACTATTTTCTGCCACTTCTATTTTGGTAGGCTCAGGACCAGCCTGTGATATACAAAATCACCATAGAATTCCCTATTTATCGAGTAGTAACTGTAAGGATGTTTTTTTCCAACATTAATTTTCCTTGGTCAAGGTTTGATTTAGTCAAGTTGCCAGTGAAACCATACTGTCTCACAAAGATCTTAAATTAGATTTTATTAAGCATATCTAATAATCTCAACAGCTCTAATAAAATAATTATCTTCTAAATCTTCTAGAAACTATGGTACTTAATTTAAATTTACATACTTTACACAATTTCTTAAAAGTCATGAAGTTGAAGTGGAATGTAAATTCAAACCAAATTTTATTATTTGATAAAAAATTTACATGAATATTGTTGTGCACTTCCCAAAATAAGGGAGGGGGAAAAGGCATAAATAGAAACAAAAATGACCAGAAATGATCAGAATCACAGAAAAAACGTATGACTTCAATTCAGAGGTTTATCTGTTGAGATCTCTGCTTCCCCTACCAAGGCATTGGCAAGACTGTTCCAAACCTGAAGTCTGTTCTACCATTGCTGTTTCTTTGGTCAAGTAATTATAAAGCATTCAAATAAAAGTCGATCTCATTTAACAAAGGCACGGGGAGGGGGGAAGGAGGAAAAAGGGACATTTGCCTTGCAATTTTATTTCACAAAAGAAAAAGAGGAGAAAAAAACCAAATCAACGTAATTTTGCTTTGCTAGGCATAGAATAAACAAATGTAGAAGTTTTCCTGCCCCAGTGCCTCAGAAAGTCTCAGGCTTTGCTTCTCTGGGTCATGTTTCTAGGTACTTTCCTGACACTGCCTTCAACTCAGTGTGCACACAGATGCTGTGTATACACACACAGGCTCCTCTGAACAAACCACCCTGGTTCCATTAAGTTTAGCATCAAGTTTAACCACAGGTTACCATGAGACCACTATGGTGGGTAACAACAGTCACAGTTCTTATCTGTCCCCACTGTCTGTCAACATCTACTTTCTCTTCTTGTTAAGCCTAAAGTAAGCTTAAGAGTGAGTCTTGGCATTATTTTTCTATTAAAATCTCCTCTAAGTTAAACTTTCACACCTCCCAGAAAAGGAAAAAAGTTCAAATTAAATCATTTTATAATTGCTTCACTTCCTAATGTTTAGGCTACATAAACTAATCTGTGGCCAGGCTCATCTCTCAGATCCCCTGAACCTTTATAAACCAAACTTCAATACCAGATCACTTGATAAGCCAACATTTGGTTCTGTAACCACAGCTCCTTTTGCCTGTACTGACCATAAACACCAGCACTCAGAAGGAACAAGATGGGCTGCTCCTGGACTACTATTGCTTTTAAAGAGTATCTTGATTTTATAAAAAATGTTACAATGAATTCTTTATTTCAGTGATCATATATTTTTTATTTTCACAGGCATTCTAACACACGCAGTGCCTGCAGTCAGTGTTGTCCTACATCAAATGAAGGGTATGAACCAGAGGAAAATATTGCCCCCTGCCTCCCCACACCTGCCTCTTTCACTCCAAATCTGAGTACTAGTATCCAGAGCTGGGATTGTGTCCCTGCATCTCTCCTCAAGCTCTGCACGGTGCTGAGAAGGTCATCCAAACCACAGTTTTCAAAAAGTGGCCACAAGTTATGCTTCCTTCATTTTCAGGGTATCTAATACGAAACAGCTGTGGATGAATTTGCAGGCATAGTGAATACTCACAAATCCAGCTGGAAGTGGTTCCCACTGCATAAAACTTCATTAAAAGGTCTCTTCATTAAAAAGTGCCCTGAAACATGATTTTCTAGGTGGCTTTCTAAAAGCATTGGACATCTCTGACAACGGGATTTTAGCACAAGCCATTTCTACAGGAATGCAGAGAAGGGAATTTCACTAACATTTGTAAATCACAGCAAGCCTGCAGAGATTCTGGCAGTGGAACAGAGAGTCATCATAGTATATAAAGGATCCACAACTCTGAGTTACTAGTCTGCAAGAAATCCAGTGCCTAAACTGAACCACTTCTGCCTCTACATGTATATATAGTGTTACACACACAAGCACACAAGCAAGGAGAGTTGAAGAAAGTAAAAGGAATAAACAAACATTCCAGGCTAAACTATCTGTAGGCATTTATAAATGAAAACAGTTGTGGCAACACTGCAAGACAGAGTTAGCTGTTTCTAAAGACTTAGCCGTTTCTCCAATTAAAAAAGCCTGTGAAGCTCTGCCTTCCACACAGACAGAGGAAAGAGAGGCATCACCCCGAGATTCCGGTATGTCAGGTTATTTAATGCCAGCATCCAGACCCTGTAAAGAGTGACCACTTTCACATTTCTCAGTCTGAGTACGTATCTATTCTGCTCAGGTAGGGCTGGGGTCTCAGATCTATGCACACTGTTTCCACAGAAAGGAGGCCCAGCTGTGCACCACAGAAGCAGCCATTTATTTCATAAATGACTAATATTATTTATGGGATCAAGAGTTACATGCAGACACAAACTAAGCCAAGCTAACCAGAAAGATATAGCAAAGAAAAGCTTGGATCCTAAAACCCACCTGTCCTAGCAAGGCTGTGGGAGGCTTGGGTTAAATTTCTTTTGCTGCCTGAAGGAATCTGACCTGGTATCTCCCATTTGGAGGTGAATATGCTGATCACAAAAGGTCAGCTATTTTAAGGCACAAGGGTGAGGCATCCCATTATTTCTGTTCAAACTGTTCCACTTTGCATAGAATGAATATTCATCAGGTTTCTGAGAGAATGAACGTGCAGAAATGTGTCTATAACTGGGGCTGTTAGGATGCTTAGTGGGGAAGGTGGGTGAGAGGAACATATTCTTTTGAAATATGCAAGCATACCTGGCTAAGCAGCAGCATGGACACGGTATCAATGATCTGTGTTTGAGACTGAAGTGTTCACACTGGAGATAAGATAGAATTTGAATGTTCAAATCTGATTGTGGCAGCAGCCCTCAGACACACTACTGAAAAGGCTACCTGGAAATTAATAGTTGTCTATTTAGTGCTGCATAATGTGAGGAAAATATAGTGTGAAACCACTCACAGAACGATGAAACGGCCTCTCCTAGAGCTGCAAGAATAAAATTTCTCCCTCTAAACTAGCCTTATATAGAGACCTAGGAGTACAAATTATCCTGGTAGAGAAGTAATTAAGTAGAATGACTGCAAGGATCTGATAATAGAATGTCCTAAATTCGGCAAAAAGTCATTCATCTAGATACTCTAAAAAGCAGATTAAATAACTGTTCACATGAACTCTTCTACGAAGGTATTTTCCCCTTTAGACTGTTGCTTTAATGACTGTGTAATTATTGGAATTAATTGGGTCTGAAGGAACACTAATATTTTCAACACAGGTTTTATCAGGTAGTGACAGTATCTTCTGTCTTATGATAAGTTTGCAACTTCTCAACTGTGGAGTTGGTGATAAATTCATCTGTGGTAAAAAAGGTGCTCATATAAGTCTGTTTATACTGACTTCTGCTGGCTTTTTCTCAGGAATCAATCTGTCCCACAAAGCTTATTGTGGAATTATTTAGGGAGATATTAACAAAGTTACACTGTATGGCTAAAGAAATTTCTGTATATTGCCCTGAAATGACTTTGCTATAGAGAAATGCATTTAGGGATGGCTTCTTTTAGGGACAAAATCTACAGAATTTAACAAAAGGGAGCAGCACTGTTTTAAGATTCAGCAACTAAAATGTTTTATGTGATCTCTAGGCACTATATATTAGGCCATTTGGAATTATGCTTTAAAAAATAAAGAAAACAGTATATTCCTTGATTGTTTTAGTTCTAGTGAGGAGCAACACAGCATCCACAAGAATGAGTGGCCAGTTCACACAGACTGAGATAAGTGACTGCTCCACTAAGGAGAAGGATCTGCCTGCTCTGAGTGCAGCCCATCCAGTTAGAAAGAGAGCAAGGTTTTAACTAAGGAACACCCAGGGGTGCCTGTGCCTTTTCAGTTTAGTCAAAGATCATTTCAGATCTTCCAGCTGACAAAAAGCAGCAGGTTTGCTTCTGTTTGCATGTATGTAGCTGGTTTGGCACTGCAACTGCATTTTCTGTGGGAGAGCAGTAGCAGCCACTGCCTTCACGTGAGCTTTGCTGTGTAATTAAATTTTAGTAATAAAGACTAAATGTACCAGATTAATAACCCTGTCTTTACATTGCAGAGTGGTAAATTAGAGTTGGATTTCTGTCTCTCCAAGAATTGTTGCTTGATTCAGAACACTGCTTTGATACCTTTAATTACCTACAAAAATTGTATGCCATTCATCTTCCACAAAGTGCACATTCTAGCCAATGGAGACACACTGATTTACACCAGGGGGTCTGTGTAGAAAAAAGTTTAGGTTATATTTTTTCAGGACACTTGAGAAAAAATATCTGGGGCTTTTGTTCCTGCTTATAGATCCTTATCCTACCTACAGACTGTGGTAAATGTGAACCTTTACCCTCCAAGGTGTGTTCTTTGTAGGACCCAGAATATACATTTGCCTGTTACCTCACTTTGAGACTCATTGTCCTAAAACCCCAGAGATGCAGATCTGGGAAGTACAAGAGGAGGCTGTCCTGTCCCTCCCCTGCACTGTCCCCAACAGGTGCTGGTATGAACTGTCCTTAAACACGTCAAATAAAATACATTCACACATATTCTTAAATACTTCAATACTTCAACAGTCAAAATACTCCTTCTGAAAAGACTGCACTAATAATGCAATTTAGAAATTCCAATATTTAGTTGCAATAGTTTCCTTTTGTCTTTCCTTTCTGGCCTTAAGTAACAAGTGACCACTATTCTATTTATAATCTTTTTTACATACTAGAAGATTTACACATCCAGTTTTAATATTCCCTTTTGTTGCCTAAAGCAATGGGATTACCTTTCTTTATGTATTAATTTTGCTAAATCCTTTAGCATTCCTTGCACCATACTGTGGATTTTTTCCAAGTCACCTTTTTTTTAAAATGTGGTGTCTAAGCGTGGACACCTGGTCTGAGATCCAGTTGGCTCCCAAGCAGAGCAAAACAATTACTTCCCAATGGTTACATGCAATATTCCTAGGAATGTATCTTTGACCAAGACTTTTTCTTGGAAAAAATACTGTGTTGTTACTCATAGTCAATTTGTGATTCACCACAACCCTCAGATCCTTCTCTGTGTAAAGTCACTTCTGTTACATGTCTATTTTAATGTCTTTGTTGAATTTGATCTGCTTTTAATTTCAGATGATGTCTGATTTTTTAGACTCATTTTATTTCCAGTTTTGATCCTGTCATCAAAGTAAGAGCCACTTCTCTGCTCATATTGTCTGTAGAGTTTCTAAACATATTAATTCAACTTCATCATTCAATCATTAATAAAACTACATAGAAGAAATGGGACTCCACATGAGGGTTCACATTCTCAAAGTGAATTACTGAAAATTATTCTTTGCAGTCACTCCATAACCACAAAGAGGGGGTTCAGCACTCATTCTAATTGGGTATGGGTAAAGCACCACAGTGGCTGTGGTAGTGCCTAGCATTATAGTCTATGACACCTTTTCCCAATATCCACCTTTCCAGAAAAGTTATGCACTGGGAGGAAGTAACGAAGATGGATCCATACCCTTCTCGGTCATCTCCAGACAGTCTGAGAGGCAATGATCACAAGCCAAAATGTAGGAAATTACATTTAATCACATGAGATTTTTTTTTCCTGTGAGCGTGGCTGAACACTTTAATAAGTTTCTCAGAAGTTTGTGATGTCTTCAGCTTGATGATACTCCAAACCTGAATGGACATGGACCTAAGCAACTTGCTGTAGCTGACTCTGCTTTGAGCTGGGGACATGGATTACAGACCTCCTGAGGTCTCTTCCAACCTCAAAAATTCTCCAATTCTATGAATTTATAAGACAGTGCTATTTGTTTTACATGTCCTTGAATTCAGAGAATGTTTTGTAAGCAGTTTTAACTTTTCATAACAATAACATTAAATAACCTGNTTTTATCCCTGCTAAAAGAGCTTACCTTTCTTTTCTGATGCAATGGGGAATCTCTGGCATCTGAATTTACTAGGCATGGAACCTGACTCTTAAATGAACTTACAGCTTTTACAAATTACTGACTTGGAAACTGATGGGGTGGACAAAATACTTTCAGCTAATCTCATAACCTGATTTTGATATTTGGCAGGAATTTTAAAAGTTTTATAAACGCTCCTTTTTTTCCTCTTATTTACCAGATTGTTTTTCAGCACTTTTCTACTTTCATGACAGTTTCTGGTNGGTCATCTCCAGACAGTCTGAGAGGCAATGATCACAAGCCAAAATGTAGGAAATTACATTTAATCACATGAGATTTTTTTTTCCTGTGAGCGTGGCTGAACACTTTAATAAGTTTCTCAGACGTTTGTGATGTCTTCAGCTTGATGATACTCCAAACCTGAATGGACATGGACCTAAGCAACTTGCTGTAGCTGACTCTGCTTTGAGCTGGGGGCATGGATTACAGACCTCCTGAGGTCTCTTCCAACCTCAAAAATTCTCCAATTCTATGAATTTATAAGACAGTGCTATTTGTTTTACATGTCCTTGAATTCAGAGAATGTTTTGTAAGCAGTTTTAACTTTTCATAACAATAACATTAAATAACCTGAAGTCATGGTCTGATCTGCAGCTGAAGGTCAGTCTGGGAACTAGATTAGACATTTTGCTAGTCTCTGCAATACTGTGAATGACATGTAACATTTCAAACAGTATTTGAAACTCTGTAATTGACTCCTTTGGATACTGAGAGCACATATTTTAACCCTAGATCAAAGTTCTCTCAGCTTGAGCACTGATACTAGACAGTTTCCCTGTCAGAGGCTCCCTCTTCCCACCATTTCATCTTTAAAAAGCAGCATGTTATTTTTAAGGAAGTTGAAGCCCAGCACTGACATTATTAATAAAGATCTGCATCCAAATTCATGACTCATATAACCCAAGGTAGGCCTCTGCAGTCGAACGGGAGCATTGGCAAGCATCACTTGTGACCTGGACTCCCTCCCCTGTGTTCCCAGAACCTCACAGTCACTTCATTAGTGCCCACACGGATGA
>VYZQ01047417.1:26547-36906 GCA_013400655.1 Mystacornis crossleyi | reverse complement strand
ACTGTAGTATTGTTTTAAATGAAATGATTTTACTACATGACATATGCTATATTTCTTTCATATATTCAGTGACAAGACTTTTAATTAAATAAAATGTGGCATTTATTTTTGAGATATTGCTACTGTTAATAAATTCCTTAATCGGCTTTCCTGCATTTGCAATACAGGCTGAATCCTTGAATTTAATCAAAGCTTGGGTTACACTAAAGAATATTTATTACAACATCAATTTTATATTATAAAACTTCCCTTTTAAGTTGTTTTAACTTAGTCATGAATATTTTCTCTAGACTGAAACTTGACACGTGGTGTGTTGTCAGTTACAAACTATTTTTAATCCCTTTTTATAAATAGACTTCTATTATTATATTTTACACAAGAGATGTTTAAAAAAATAAAAAGTGAAAACACTGCTTTTAGAGGATTTTTTTACTTGTGTAGATGTTACTGAAACAAAAAAAAAAAAAAGGCCATGCTGCTAGAAATCAGGTGAATCTCTTTCCTAATATTCAAGTTATTCTGTACACCAGTGGATTCTACACAAAATTAATGTTTTTTTCCCTCATACTTGATCATCTTTTCTGACGTGTAAACTTTAAGCAATTATAAAGCTTTTGTAGCAAGACTTGCACTTCCTCAATTCCCCCTGAAGTGCATTCCTGAGCACCTGGGGGAGCTCGGCTCCCTGTACTGCCTAAGTATTAACTGTGGCCACATTTCAGACTGTCTAAACAGAGGCTACTTAGATTTGAATGTGAATATCTTTAAGCAGAATTTGTGGTCTTTGGGGTGAATAGCAGAGCTTTCACAGAGTATTGCAGCGATTGACTGGCCTTTCTGAGTGGGGTGTAAGTTCCTACCAAGGAAGGGCAGCAAGTCCCACTGTATCACTTAAACCCTCTTCTTGCCAGTGGGTGAAATTATGCCCCATTGAAAATCAATGAAATTTGGAATTCTTACACGGTATCAGTGTTCAGCCTTGTTCTGGTCCTCCAGTACAAATGTACTTTGTGTTTCGTGTATATAATTTCCTCTCATGCTAACTACATCATGTGGCTAGTTGGGGAGTGTCACTGGAGACTGGCACTGTGAAAAGACAAGTGTTAGGATTTTCCAGCTCAGCCAGTTGTTTTTGCAGGCAGCATGCCCTTCTGCTTCTGAAGAACCAGGTTGTTTCTGCCATGGGTAGGAGGCACAGCACCAACGAGGTGGTGTCCCACAGAGGCTCTAGCATCTCCTCCAGACAGGATCTGTTCAGGATGCTTGAGGTTAGCAATGACAGTGTTTCTTTTCTGACATGAGCCAGTTCAGGCAGGAATACTGCTATGACAAGTATCCATGAGGAGAAGCATAGTGGTAAAAAAGAAGTTTCTAGGATTAGTTCCCCCATTCACATGGTCAGTCATGTCTGGTCTGCTTATGGGGAATTTCACTGCATTTGTTTCCAAATGTCTCTCCCAAATTCAAATGGGTATCTGCAGCAGAAATATGCCATTTGACACATTTCCTCTTTAAATCACATCACTTCATTTCACTGTCCCAGATTAAAAAAAAAATCTCCTAATAGTTCATAACAGTTCCACAGAATATATTTTACCTGGGTTCTTTTAAAGGTCTTCTGATTTAACATGTCAGCTGTCTTTGACAATAGGGATTGACTAAGATGGTCATCTCAGGATTGAAGAAATCTTTAGAAGTACTTCTCTAAACAATAATTTCAAAATGGAAGCAGTTTAGTTTTAGTTTTTTACTTCTCTGATAGACTGGTATTTGTTTTCAGCTCTTTTTGCCTTTAGTGCCTCCTGGGTAGCAGAGAAATGGCATGCTGGAAATGCAACAAAGAGATAATAACAGACACTCCAAGGACATTATCTATTCTGCTAACCATCTGACGTACAGCAGGGAATAGAATATGACAATAAAGCATTTATCTTCTCCTCACTGAAATGTTCATGGTATCAAAACGAAGTTGACTGCTGCTCGATGGACTAACATTACTTATCCTTTTTGCTACTGATAGTTACAGCTGCTATTTTTTTTCTGCTCTCAGACTGCAGGATTTCAGGAGATTCTAACTGAAATTGAAATTTTAGCTTTGATTGTGGGATGCTTATGTCACGACCTTGACCACAGGGGAACCAACAATGCCNCATCTCAGGATTGAAGAAATCTTTAGAAGTACTTCTCTAAACAATAATTTCAAAATGGAAGCAGTTTAGTTTTAGTTTTTTACTTCTCTGATAGACTGGTATTTGTTTTCAGCTCTTTTTGCCTTTAGTGCCTCCTGGGTAGCAGAGAAATGGCATGCTGGAAATGCAACAAAGAGATAATAACAGACACTCCAAGGACATTATCTATTCTGCTAACCATCTGACATACAGCAGGGAATAGAATATGACAATAAAGCATTTATCTTCTCCTCACTGAAATGTTCATGGTATCAAAACGAAGTTGACTGCTGCTCGATGGACTAACATTACTTATCCTTTTTGCTACTGATAGTTACAGCTGCTATTTTTTTTCTGCTCTCAGACTGCAGGATTTCAGGAGATTCTAACTGAAATTGAAATTTTAGCTTTGATTGTGGGATGCTTATGTCACGACCTTGACCACAGGGGAACCAACAATGCCTTCCAAGCTAAGTAAGCTTTCTAATTCTTACTATTTTAATTTGGTTTTCTTCCACAGGAGAGCAAAAGGTGACCGGGATAAAGAATGAAGCATTAATTTCAAGCCTGCTAGGCCAAGGCCAAGTACTCTTATTCCTGTGTGTAGTGAGGGACTATCCATCTTTATCATTCTCTGTTCCTTTAAGTAATTGCTGGCTTGTCCTTTGTAGCTGGCTGTTGAACTGACATCACATATTGAAATGTGGCACCAAAACTTGATGTTCTTTTCAGGCTCAGCTATTATTGATTCTGATTTTCAACCCAGGAAGCACCTAAATTGTCTGTCTGGGTTGTTCTTGCTGACTGGGGTGCATGACATTAAGCAAAACCTTGTTCTACTATTGAGAAGAAAATAAGTGAAACTGAAATAATGCTTCCACCAAAACCATGCTGCTGTCCTCAGGCACAGTGAGGTAGAAGCAGGTTTTAAGAAGGTTTAAGGGTGGTACTTATTACTGTGTAGCTAAGGGAACTCCTTAGACTAAGGTCAAATTCATTCCAAAATCTGTGTTCCCTGAGAATGGGAGGGACAACAGAAAATGACCCCAGCAACATCCTGGCCAAGCTGTGTAATAAAGCTGCCAGACACAGAGATTCCTTCAAATCCCATGTTGTTTTCTTCACTCCCCAGTTCCTCTACAGTCAGAATGTGAGGCCCAAAGGCATTTCTGTCCTGCAGATCCCACTGTGCATTTGCACCTTCTTCTGTCCCGCCTTACTGCTAATCCTCTGATGTGATAGGGGAGTGGTCAAATGGTTGTCCAAAGATACTTGAAAGGCAGAGTGATGCTGTATTAGCCTGTTTCGTCCTACCTTTTGCAGAAGTACTCTGCTGCAATGTGCGTATGCACGGGCTGCTGCATTTCTGGGGGCAGGTTGCCTCAGTGACCATCACTCAAACTGATGTTTCTGATGTTCACTAAGCTGCCATTTCCTGAGGTATTGGTGTTGCCATACAATCTCAATGAAACAATGACACTGTCTGGATCTTCAATCACCATAGCAGGGAAAATCAATTGCAGCGCTCAAAAGACAGAGCTTGTGGTGCAAAGGTTACCAAGCACTGCTACATGCCTTTTTGCAGCTGAGTCTTGAAGAGAATCAAAATAGACGAGACAAATGGGAAGGAAGCTCAGCTGATTGATGTTTATGTTCCTAATTTAAAAAATGAGACCTAAGATTTACATCCTGGCCGTTTTAGGCTCTGATTAAGTTAACCACTTCTCCGCTGTACCACTACACAAGAGTATCTTTTGTGCAGAGGGATGGCTGAGTTAAAGGTACAGGGTTCAGCACTAGACTGCTATCACTTATACTTGCACGACAAGAGAGTACGGAGAGGAGGCTACCAGTTTATGACTCCATAAAGAAACTGCTGAAGACATTTAATGAAAGACAAACATTACCACACATGTATAAAACATCCCTGAAAACAGAAGCTGTAGTTTTCATAACGCCAACTATGATTTATTCCTCTAACCTGACATAAATTTAAGCATCACATATTCCTATTTTATTTTCAGTATCCAATACTGCTGTTCTGTATGATGAAAGTTCAAGGGGTATATGATGGAGGCAATATCACAGTTGTCTCAAACAGCTCTGTTATATACGCCAACATCACATTCTCTAGGGATGATGTTTCCTGGACATCCTTCTCTCTCATATAGCTGCTTCTGATAATTAAGTATCAGTATGGTGCAGTTTTATGATATATTCTCCTAGGAGACTGCTTCTGTCTCTAGCATAATCTCTTATTCTCATTTCTTTGGAAAGAAAACCCATCTTGTCACTTTAGGCTGGGTCCCAGAAATGAAGTACTTTGCCTGAAGTACTTTGGTACCTGGTGAACAGTGACCATTCTGACAATCCAGTCCCATTCCCTGCACTTTCCAGCAGGGATTGAATTTGAATTTGATTTTTGGTTTAGACAATAAATGTGATGAGGAAATACATTCTAGAGATATGCTAAGCTTTACTTTTATATTCACTGCTCTCACTTGTGGTTTTTTGTTTACCTCAGTATTTGCAGTTGGGTTTGTTGTTGTTGTGTTTTGGGGTTTTATTTTAAGAGTTTGTAGTTGCCCATTGTAAGCCCTTATGTTTATGTCTATAAAGAACTAAAAATAGAAGGTAGCAGGGGAACAGCCGATCCCAGCTGAAGGACGTTACTGTGTGTCTTTACTGTGCAGTACTGTGCCCGTGCTGTTACCGAGGCACTTCGAAAGTTGCCTTACAAAATTTCTTGTAGTTCCAGAAAAATCTTTAGTTAATATTTAACAAAGTCTGGAACATAAATGCTTTGTATCTGGATTTAAATTAGTATTTTGATCTCATCAGTTGTCTTAAGTGAGGTTGCTGAAGTGGAGGTAGAGAGTGTGGCTATGTGCTTTTGTTACTAAATTGTCTCTGAAACCTGCTCTGTAAGCAGACGAGCAGGATTTGTTGACATCCCATGTTCTGTTTCAGGAGTGGATCGGCCTTAGCTCAGCTCTACGGCACCTCTGCTACCTTGGAGCACCACCATTTCAATCACGCTGTCATGATTCTCCAAAGTGAGGTACAGAAGCATTACTATTAATCTCACTGTAAGCTGCTGGGCAGTTTCAGCTGGAGAAAGGAAATACCACGTACAGTACCTTTTTAATGCCCTCTCCTTGAGGAATTATTTATTGGTTACCACAAAGGTCACAACCAGCACAAAATTAAACAACTACAAATGCTGATCATAGAGCCCAGAGATTATAGTTGTCTCAATCAGCGAGGGGCAAGGAGAATACATCCTAATCATATTGTCGGATTTTCTCAGTCTTCTTACATATATCCTGCTCAGTGGTTTATAGGTAGCTGAAACAGGTGCTTACCTTTCCCCACAGGTGTCATATTCAGAGTAGCAGAGCCATCCTTTACTGCACCAATTTAATTTCTTTGGCAGACTTCCTGTAATCAGTATTTTTATGATTTTTTCATAATTTAATGCACTATTTTTAAAAATTAAAATCAGTAATATCAAGCTGTCCAAAGCACATTAATTGCTTTGCAGATACCTGTGAGGATATAGCTCTCACCTAGACTATCTTGCATGTAACAGTACACAGCATGCACTACCCCAGAGATAATAACTGAGAAAAGTGGAAGGATGGACATGCAGTCCTTTCAAAACAATGGATGTGTTTTCTCTAATTCGCACAGATTGGTTGCTACAAAATGCATTCAGTAAATACAAACCCAAAATTGCTGTTCATGCAGCACAGCTGGAGACCATAGCCTGACTTGTAGTAACTTCTGAAGAGATCTGCAATGTCTCATGATCACAGACAAACGGGAATAGGGTGATGGCTTTACCTCTGTGTACACTGCCAGGGAGAACTGTCACAGAACTGCACCTTTAGTGTTCAGTTTCTTGCTGTTATCTTTCAAAAGTAAACACAGGAAAGGAGAGCACTGGCACAAGATTTAAACAGGCTCCATTTAGCCTAGGCCAGTTTACCTAAAAGGTGATACTAAGAATTAAATGGCTCTTTATGCTGCCAGGGAAAGGTGTACCAAAAAACAGCATTTGGATGGTAAACAGACTGGTTCAGAATAGGAAGAAAAGAAAGGGGTTTGGGTGGGGGTTTTTTGTTGTTTTTTCGCTAAACTAGTGACACTGTTCAGCCTCTGGATGAAGCTTTTCTGGAAAACAGTGAGTTCTCTAGTTCCTGAAATCATCATAATTGAATGTCTCAGGCTCAAGATATGGACAACTCTGTAAAAGTTCATAGATCATGTCAGTCTAGATGCTTTTCTTTATCTTTTGCAGCTTAAAAATCAAAAATTGAAAAAAATTATTTGGACTCTACTCCAGCTTCTTTCAAAGATGTAAAATATTACTTGAAATGCAAGTCCTCAACTTCGATCATTCAGGCAGCTTCTTCTCCAGATCCTCATGTCTAGACCAGAAAATTAATGCTACGGAATTTTTATCCAACACATACAGTTTGCTAATGGAACACAACACTGCTTAGTTTGGAATAAATGCAGATTTGGAACCTCCAATCTACTTAAACTGTCTGTTTACAGCTGAGCAATTGGTCTCTCTCAAGCTGAAATATTCTAGTCTGTTTTTGCTGTCGAGATGGAAGCACAGTATGTTGTATCATTTATCCAGAGTTTTAGCATGTTGGACTAAGGGGCTGTTTATCCTTTACTCTTTACAAGCTAACCTCAATTTAAGTGATCTTGGGCTTTGTAGTGACATGGTTTTATACACCATGAAACAGCTCAGAAAAGCAGTAGATATTACAGAGTAACAAACAACATGGTAAATTAGCCCTGTTGCAAAAACTACCATTTTCTTCTGAGTACCTTGGTTTTAATTTTTTTTCATTAATAAGCTTTAGATTCACAAAGTCTTCTCAATATTTAGCTGAAAAGAAACTATTTTACGCATGGTAAATTTTTTTTTTAGTCCAACAATTAGCTTTTCTATTAAAAAATGCCACCTCTTCCTCCCCAGACCTTACCTCGTATGTCCTCTAACCATCATGGTTATAGCAACACTGTTGCTGGAAAATTCTAAGTTTTAAGGGCATTTTAATCTTCCTAAGCAGTAGATGGCAGTGCATATTGAATGTGGGCAATACAGAACTAAATATTACCAAAATAAGACTCTATTTAGAAAGAACTTCAATATTTATATAGGTGATTAGGAGAAAAAAGACCTGTCATGCTTTTATGTATGTCAATATATGTGACTGTTGTCACAAAGATCACTTCTTAAGCTTACATTTAGAGTTTTTCATTAATTTTGTTTCTTTCATCTTATTTTCTCAAGCTTTTCACACAGGAATTACAGGATCTCTGTCCCTCTTCTTGTTTTCAGAAATTCAGTTACAAAAGAACCTTCCCCCTCCCAAATAGCCACATCAAATAATTTCCTTTCATTTTGGCCATAGCGCATCTTTCAAATTCCTAATTCACAATCCCTTAAAAAGCAGCCAGTTGGGCCCACAAAGGGTGTTTAAACTGCCTATAAATTTGTGGTTCTTTAGCCTACCTAGGCAATGTTGCCTACACTGTAAGACAAGACAGTAATGGGCAGAGTGAGCAAATGGGCTGTTTTGAATGAAAAACTGATTTAGTGTCCTTGACTGCTCTAACAGCAGTTTGTGTGCGTACAAGCAGCAGTACAGATAAATCTATTAGGATCACAGCTCAAGAGCTCCAATACACAGCTCCCCAAAACATTTAACAAGAGGAGAGATTGACATGTATCCATAGTTTTTCCCCATAAACTGAGCCTGTGCAGGGTCAGAGCAGAGAGTAAATCTTTACTCTAGAGCCTGTAATTTCAGAAGAGTTTAGAAAAACACACCAGGGGCTTGATAACAATCGTCAACTCTTCTACCTCAGTGTAATCCCAGCAATATTAACATTATTATTATTTTGTCATAGCTTTGCCATGAATCAGAAAAAGCTCGTGTTACAGTGAAACAGTAGACTAACAAGTTAGAAAACCTTTTTAAAACTTATATTGATTGTTAGCCCTTTACCTCTTTTATCTCTTTCATTATAGGGTCACAACATCTTTGCTAACTTGTCCTCTAAGGACTACAGTGACCTTATGCAGCTTCTAAAGCAATCAATATTGGCAACAGACCTCACTCTGTATTTTGAGTAAGTATTGGCATTTCTTGTATTTGATGAATGAAAATTCAGAGAACTTACTCTAATGACCTATTAAACACCAATAAGGATACATAATACGAGAAACTGGTGTATAGCTATGGTTGAAGAGGTTTAGCCTAATACTTAGTATCTTTTAGGCTAATAGAAATATCTCAAGTGTCCAAGTAAGTTTTGCTTTAATACGTAACATGTCTGTATCAACCAAAAGCAAGTGAAATCCTAGGTTTATACTTCAAAGCAATCTCAGGAACCAGTTACAGCTCAGCCACATAATTTTTCTGTCCCTTCTGTGGTCATTTCTTCAGGCATATAGAAAATCAATGAAAGAAAAGAATTGAGAATTCTTTTCCACCATTTCAGCATTTCTAAACATGTATGCTAAGAAATACTGTATTTAGTTACAGACCCAGCTGCAGAGGTAACAAAGCAGACACTTTGCTGCTTTGAAGACAAATTATGCTGATTCACATCACGTGATGAGAATAGGTCTTAAAAAGCTTAACTGGGGAGAAGTACAACAGGATCTGTCTCATCCAGTTTTCTTCCTTTTCCTTGTTTGCAAAGCAAATCTCAAAGTAGATTTCAAGTTGGTGCTGCTTCCTGTATTTCAAATATTGTTAATTATTACTAAGCTCTTCCCAGTGAGGTTGTGTGGGTGGATGCATGTAGTCAAAGGAGTCGTGGTGTCACTGTAACCCTGCACTTCTGACATCTGGCACATGCCTGCGGCTGACTTGGGGCAGAAATGCTGCCAGATGTGCAGTTTCAGAGCACTGCCTTCCCAGTCTTGACAATAAGTCATCCTCAGGAATTTTTGTTTGGTGTCCATTAGCATCCTATTCTGTACAGTGCTGGCTGTCCTTTAGTAATGTTTTTCTTAGGGTGGTGTACCTGGATTCTGCCCCTCCTATGTGCNATTGCTTGTGATCTGGGTGGCTGGTATGACACGACTGTTTGCTGACAGCTTTAAGTGAAATGGGCTTAAGTGATGGGCTGAGGACAATCAGAAGACTTTTAGCAAATGAGGCCTCTTTACTCAAAAGTCTGCAGATAAGTTATTTTTTCCTCTTGCGTAACTCAGATTCATTAATAAGGTGGTAGCTATGCTACTTTATTTCCAAAAGTGCCTCAAAATCACTCTGGAAACATTGGAGGTTTGCACTTCTTAAAGCCACCCTATGTGAACAGGTGTTTCTACACCAGTACCTAATTTGTTTTTTCAGTTTGCTACGTCTTCAGTATTTTTGTAGAGAGGGGAATTCTATCAGTATTATTAGAATGACTAAACCTAATGACCACAAGCTCCAGGCAAAGCAAGGTTGTATGACCTTTTCAAGGCATTACTTTTATACAAACAAACAAACAAAAAGATGACTTTTACTGAAAGATTAGATGGAAAATAGATTTGATTTTAGTTTATAATTCTAGATAACGATACTTGTAGATAATACAACAAGTAAAAGCATGGAACCAAAATGAAGTTTATGGAAACTNGGTGGATGACACAAAACCAGGTTTCAAGAAAATTTCAGGCAAAGCCTTTATCCTGAAATTTTTCAATTATCTATATCAACATTGTACCTTTAACTGTTAATTGTAAAAATACTAATTGGGATGCTGTCATGTTTGTTTTGTCTGTTTCTCAGTATTCTCAGGGACTGATTCTAAACAGTACTGGCAGTAGACACACTGACACTCTTTGTTTCCTGCAAGTCTATTCACAGAGAAGTATTCTTAGGAAAGGACNAGAAAATAGATTTGTTATACATAGGAAAACAACTTTCCCTTTGAGGCGAAATACAGCCAGAGTCAATGTTACTCAAAGACCCTGGAAAACTGTTATAATTCAGTTTGTTTCTAAAATGCTTCCATATTATATTTGCTTATTAATAGAAAACCTCATAATTTTGGATACCAAAGAAACCAGTAGGAAACACTAAATTGTTACATTATACATGGTTGCTTACC
The DNA here is from genome assembly GCA_013400655.1 of Mystacornis crossleyi. Taxonomy (NCBI): domain Eukaryota; kingdom Metazoa; phylum Chordata; class Aves; order Passeriformes; family Timaliidae; genus Mystacornis; species Mystacornis crossleyi. The sequence goes on along the minus strand of VYZQ01047417.1, from coordinate 26,599 downwards.
TCCAGTTGAGCCCTTCCTACACTGAAACTTCTCTGTGTAGCTGGACTAAGAC
>VYZQ01047417.1:0-12626 GCA_013400655.1 Mystacornis crossleyi | reverse complement strand
ATTTCTCCCTTCAGACAAGATTACTTCAGCTTACTTCTGCGTCATCTTATGCCAAAACAGTCTCAACTGAAAGGGCAGTTCATCAACAAAAGTACTTGGGAGAAGACAGAAAAACAAACACTTCCCTTTGACTTCAGTGAAGCTAAGCTTCACTAAAGGCTTTCACCTTAATCTGTGAGAAAAATTGAGTCATTCATAATATTACAATTTCTGTTGCTGTTTTACTTAGAATTATCTGCCCAATGTGTTGTGAAGGACATGGCAGTCATGTATGGAAACGTATATAAACATCAGAGGAAGCAGATTGAAAAGTTGGCAGATAAGGTAGAAGAGACAGCCAATAGAAGGAACTCAAATTGTACAGCAAATCTGAAAGATGAATGGATAATTTAATAGCCATTCAGTTTTCAAGAAAGACAAAGCACAAACTACATTGCATCAGAAAAGGACTAGAAATGATGATGGATGAAACACTTCAAGTAAGTGTTTAACACAACAGAATCACAGTTGCCTGCTGAATTCCCAGCTGAGGGTAAATTCAAAGAACTAAATCGGCATATGAGACTGATATGGTTTGAAGAATTTTTCAAAATCCATTTAATAGCAAGGCAGAAGATATTGATCAGCTGCTTGGTTAAAATGCTGAAAGGAAAGGAGTTAGAAACATTGTGTCTCTCACATGCTCTAGATGTAGAATCAAAACCATAAACAGCAGAGCTAAATAAGAAGTTGTTTATGAAACAATAACTCTTCTCTTCTGAGCAAACCCTTGGGTTCATGAAATTGTAATGAACAACAGATGAATCCTTTGCAACCGTAGCAATACATCAGTAGAGCTACTTCGTTTGGTCCCAGTCCTTCAGAATCACTCTCCCTTTGGCAGCATAACATGCTTGATACGGAAAGAATGGTCGGAGCACATTTTGCTACCAGGAGCTCTGTACATACTTTCCTCCCTGAAGTACCCAGCACATTTTACCAATGGTTAATCTTACTTTATAATCATCCCTCTGTAGTTCACTTCCAAAAGAGTAGAGTATTATTCTTGCTAGTGTACCGTCACCAGAAAGAAGCTTAACACTAATTCATAGAGGAAAAGCTGAACGTTTGTACAAGTATTAGATCCTTTTCCAGTCACAACTGGCTTCCATCCACTAACAATTTTTAGAGAGAAGCTAAAAGAAACTCCTGTTTTCTATCAGGGAAATTTGTAATATATTCATTTCATCGAATTACATTTTTAGGCTTCAGAAAAAAATTCTCTGGCAGAAATAAAAAAGTAATCCACTAATGTATTATGTATGTGATGACCTGCACCCTTCTTCAGTAAGCCCTAGAAGGAATAAACAAAGTCCCCTTCAACCACAAGGAGATTGCAATAATTTTTTTTTTCATGAACTTAACCCTCTCACAAATACCGGATTTTTTTTTCAGAATGTAATGATTAAATACAGTCCTGAATCAGTAGGGCAAATAGTTAATTCGTACACACAGAGTCAAGGGTTCATAGAAATTAATCCCTACATCTTCTCTGTATCACTTTACCTTCTGTATTCTACTGTGGAAGGTAGAACTCTAGTAATTTTGGGGGGTTTAGTATCTGGGCATATATACAGAAATACTACTGTGTTTTCAAAACAACTTTCATCAAGTATTTATATTATGAAGAAAAAAATCTTGGATGACTGCAGCACAGGTTCCCTTTTATCTGAACTAACCTGAAGTTCAAGGACTTTCAGATAGATGGCTCACCTTTGGCCTATGTATTCTCATGTGAAAGCCACTTCAGCAAAACTCAGGAGTCCAATTCAGCTTTGCTGTAACTGGTCATGACTCTCTTGACTTCAACAATGCTTCATATGCTTACACAGAGTCTGAATTTATCCCTATGGCTTCTCGGTCACTGGTCCTCCCTTTCACTAAGAAACTGCCTACATAATAAAAGTGATTCATTAGAAACCACTGGGTTTCAAAGTAGAGTGAACACTGAGACCTATAACTTTTTTATATGTGCTCAGTCATAAAAATGAATTTATATGGTCTTATTCCATAAACTCACTTTACAAATATTAGCCCCGCAACCATACTTTCATGAGTTGTAATCTTGTCAAAGCTCGTAAGTTAAGCAAGGTCAGAATTGGTCAATATTTGGATGAGAATCTTTGGCAGGGAGGGGAGAAAAGGAAAGTATATACTCTGGAAATTCCGCAGTGTTTGTAAGTTAGGACATACTGTGCCCCTCGTTAAAGACATTTGGTACTAGTCTTAGAATGCAACAAAATTTTGTATTTGCTTTGGCAATAGTTTAGCCTGGGACCACATCTGTGCTGCATCTTGGCAGTTTCAGCTAATGTCCTTCCCCAGAGATGAAGGTGATGGAGCAGATGAAGTTTTCTCTCCCCCACACCCCACCTCGACCCAGGCAGTTGGTACCCAGAGGTACAAACAAATGCCTCCACTGCTCCCCATCACCCTCTCCCTGAAGGGGTTTGTTTCCACTGCTACTGTTCCTTCATTCTCTATGTTTTATCTACCAAAATATACATCTCTATACAAAAGGGGAAAAAAAAAAACAAAAAAAACACTCTGCTCTCCTTTCCTTCTCCCATAAAGAGCTTCCTCTGAGTATCTCATGCTCTTCCCCATTTTGAGCCCTTCCTTCAGGCAGCCCTGCCCCTCTCCCAGGTGCACACAGTGTAGTGCTGAAGTGCCTTTAACCTTTTCTTGTGCTGGAGGAGCTTATATGTAAGCAGAGCTATACCTTGGGAAAGAATGCTGTGGGCAGAGTAGCACACAGTCCCAAAAGACATCTAAATAATTGAAGGTGCTAAGAAAAAGTCCCTCTATACAGTAACTGTCTGACAAACAGCTCAGTCACACATCCGAGGTGATACACGGATGCAGAAGGGACCTGCAAAGCTCTCTGGCTTTTCCTAACGCTGGTGCAGGCAGTGCCTCCCCCACGCTTTATCACTCTGCGACTGCAAACAGCTTTTACAGTAAAGGGGATAGAACGGGAAAGGTCACCAATCCTGTACCTACTGCTGTGTAGCGAGGCAGCTGCATTGCAGAGGAAGGACTGCAAGTGGGAAGGGGGGGCCCAGGCCTCAGGAGACAGGAACTCCCCCAGGCAGGGGTTCCCTCTCCCCCGAGCCCAGCTGCCTGCCAGCTCCCAGCCTGCCTGCTGCACCAAGGTGGGACAAGGAAAAGGGCGTTTCTGGAGCTGCTGAGTTTATGTGGTCGTATCCCACGTCAGCTAGTGAAGACCAAGCCTTTTTCTAGGAAGGCAGGTAATAAATAAGGCATTAAGAACCTAGACACCAAATTAGACAGATCACTAGGAAAGCTGTTTGTAAGAGGCATGCATCAAAAAACATGGCATGGAGGAGCAGTACATCAAAGGGTTCTCACGCAATAAAATGGAAAGCAGAAACTGCAGCCAGGAGGTGGAAAACCCTGACAAGGCTACAGCCAAATAAACTTAAATAGCTTTGGGAATAAATTGGTGGTTTAATCCGGATCAGGAACAGGTGCTATGAATGTAATTCAGTAAATGGTCCAGACCCTGCCAGAAGGGAGAGAAATGTGTTGCTTTTGAGATAATTTCCCAGAAGCTTCATAAAAGCAAATTGATTACTGGAGTTTAATAATTAAAACAGGGCCAGATATATAGTAATCAAATGAGTTTTTAATTACATCTCAAGAAGAAATAAAATCCAATTTGTGCACTTTGTATCAGAGAAGCCCTACTGAAATGCTTTGGTAGCTGGAAAAAATAAAATAAAAGCTAATTTCCATAGGAATTATAGTAGTCAGTTTAATTAAAAGACTAGATCAGAATGAAGAAGTCCCAAAGTGAAAGGATACTAAATACAGAAGCAGTGGTTCAAACATCAAATCAATGTCTGAATAAAGACATTTTATAGACCAAGTGCAAAATCTGCACTGTCAAGTATCACTATCTAAATTAATGTGTAACAAAATAAAGTTTCTTAAAATTACACTATATATTTTGTACGTATTCCATTGAATTAATTGCTGGTGCTGTGGTAAAAATTAATATCAAAGACATGGTTTATTCTTTCTTAAATACTCCTTATAATTTATTCAATCAAAATTAATGTTAGTAGTTAACCATTCTTGTTATTTACCTGGTAGCCTCTGTTGCACCTGGGTTATTAGACTCTAATGTCCACTTAGGTCTATATTTTGAAGAAATATATGTGTATTTACTTACAGATTTAAAATATGCTTACAGCTCATAAGATAACAGTGATTACCATAGAGCTGTGGGGGTGCTTCCTGAATCTGTTCCCAGCCTGCTCGGGCTCCTGGTCTCTGCTGTAGTTGATGTGAAGCTAATTGAAGTAAGCTTAACTGAAGTAAGCACCTCGAGCACTCGCAGTCCCCTGGCACAGTATGTGACAGGGCTGTCTCCTGCCACAAGCCATGGCACGTGCCAAGGCCTGGAGGGACAGGCACAGCAGGAGGTCATGCCCAGACCTCTGCAATTGCTCCCTGGCACTAGGCTGGAAAACATCCTGGCCTTGTGGTCAGTCCTGGCAAAAAACCAAGGTTACAGAAAGGACACAGAGAGCCGAGAGCTGCACAGCCACACTGAGACAGAGTCCGCAGTGCCAGAGAGCTCCGGCTTCTCTCTGTTGCCTGTAGCTGCTACAGGTTCCTGGGATAGCACTTGTGACACGAACAGCCTCTACTGCATTTTGTACTTACAGATCCTGGGGCTGATGGGATGTGAGTGCAGAATATCTTTGTGCTTAGAGAGGTTTGAAATACACTGATTTTTAAACAGTGATTTAACCACTGGGGTGTTTGCTTACATATATTTTTTTTAATTTCTTTTTTAATCGAGAATGTATATTGGAAAAATACTTCACAAAAACTTTTTTAAGATGCTGGCTGTGCACAGAAAGGATCTGATAGGTTGCTGTCAAGGGCTGAGTATCTCATATGCTACCTCTAGACACTGAGCTGGTAATGCAGGTGCTAATGGTAACGGCAGCAAGCTTTTGAGATATTTTCAGCTGTTTATAATGCATTACTGCCCCTCTGTTTTAGACTCTGCCAAATCAGGTTTAAGGAATACACAATGGTCTGAAATAAAGACATAAAAATGGAGAGTTCTGAGGCATGGTGATGATAATGTTAAAAATCCTTATTCATCTATAAAATGGATGACCAGCAGCAGCAAGCAATGTTTATGGGGCAGAGACTGCAGTGAACCCTGCCTCTTACCCCAGGCCCAAGATTGCAAAATTATCTGCCCAGTCTGTGCCATATTCTAAGGAAATAATTTCAAGTGGATTTGATTCAAGACCCAGCTTCTTCCTCATGATGTGATTTTTCATAAATGCTGAGCATTCATATTTCCTACCAAAGTCAACTGAAATTGCAAGTTTTCAGCACATCTTAAAATCAGGCCATTAACCCTTAATTATCATATAATAGCTCAATTAAAAATCTACCAACACTTACTTCAAGCCGAGCTCCCAAAGCTTGCAAGCTAGCTATAAAAAAATCCAGTTCTTTAGTGGTGTCTGGGCTCTGGGGACCATTTAAAGCAGTTGCTCTTAACCCTGCTATTTAAAGCAAAAACTGATCAGCTGCAAAGGTACCTGCTTCCCCTTTCCTTTCTCTTGTAATTTTCTGCACTTCTAGAAGAACAACTTTTGTTGCCTTCTTTGCTTTTTTTTGGTTTTTAATCTGTCACCAACCCTTTCCTTCCAATGACAAATACACAGAAAGCATGCTGCCCAGCTCTCAGCAAAAACCCTGCTTAATAATCAGAAAAGCTGCAAAAAAATACTCCTCTGTCCTGAAAGGACCCATTGCATGACCACTTGGGAGGTAACTGGTTAATGCTTTCCTGGCATCCACTGCTGCTGTTAATTTCTGTCTCTCTTTAAAGTAGATACAAAACCAAGTGAAGCATTTGTGGTCTTCTCACATAAGCAGCTGATATTAAGCTTATAGAAAAGGTATGCAGGAATTACATAATTTGGGGATGTATTCAAAGCCAGGTGAAACCAGATAAAAGGTTCTTACTGGCCTCTATGAGCTTTGGACTGGATATGTAGAGAAGAGGTGATTTCAGTGCAATCTCAAAGAAAACTCCTTTATATTTCTTTTGGTTTTTCTGCCAGCTTAGGAAAGCACAGTACTTTTGTGGTTTAGTCATCTATGAGAAAAAAGAATCTAGCACTAGGGAGGTTATTTCAGCTTTGTCCAACTTGTTGTCCAGCCACTGGACTTCCTGCTCATAGATACATAGATAAAGAGATCTCAGTGGTGACAGTATTTACCTCCACAGGTATTTACATCTGGGAGTGAGGAGGGTAGGGGTGTAGTGCAGATTAAACTCTTTTTTTCCCCTGTTATGCCATGGACTGACCTTCAAAGGAGTGGATATACTGTCAGCATTTCTTCTCTCATCCTCTTTTTAATCTTCTTCCAGTGTCTAGTGAAGCTGAATGTGAAACTGAAGCCTATGCTGGACTCCGTGGCAGTAAATAGAGGTAAATGGGAGGAGCTGCACCAAAAAAGACTTCCTTCTCAGGCAGCATCCTTGTCCTCCTTTGCCTCTAGCTTCACCATGTCCCTCAAAGACATAAATTAAGCCTGCAAATATCAGTGTCGCTTAACAGTAAGGGCTGTCTGAAGGATTTTCATAAGCTTAGACCCACCATTTTTAAGAAGTGCTTTCACGGACATGCTTAATTGATGGGATATCACGTTGATGGCAGCGTAGTTTGCTTTTCCTGGCAGGCTCAGTGGGACTGAACGCTAGGCCTGCAGTGGGATCGCGCTGCTCTCTGGAGTGACACGGAAGACTGAACAGAAGCAGCGTTCATTCAGCTCCGCTACATTCCAACTGCTGCTGTAAAAATCTGTAAAGCTGACAATAGACTGAAATATAAGAACTCACGGTTTAGTAAAATTAATAATACAGAACAGGACTGGGATGCAAGCTGGCCAATTCATATGCAAGGAGCTGCAGAAAACAGAATAGTGTGTAATTACATTGTTGTTTTGCATCTCTTCAGTACATGTTATGAATCAATTATGCCTGCTTTTGTGATGTTCCTCTCTTACTCTCTCTCCTCTTTTATGCCTGAATGTTCTGAAAAGCCTGCTTTGTATTCTGAAGAAGTATTTTTTTACAACAAAGCTTCTTAGTGATTGATCAGGGCTTTTAGAATTGCCTACCTTTGCTACATTTAAAAACAAACTTTATTATCTTTAAAAACACCAAGCTGTCCCTTCTTCCCTGAGAAATTCATATTAACAGTGCAGCAAATTTCTCAGCAAGAGGAAGTTTGAGTAAAGACAAAATATTGAATGGTAATTTTAGAGTGGTTTTTTTTTCCTTTAAAAAATGCTCTTGTAACACATTCATTTTTTTTAAATTATAGTGTCTCCTATGGAAAAGATTAATGGGTTTTTATGAAAATAGAATACAAATAAAAAAGGAAATCTGTTGCTTTGTGCTTCAGGTTTATATTAAATTGAAAAGCAGACCATGGATAACCCTTTCTAGTATAATTTCCAGTTGAAATTAGTATTTTGAAATGGTGGAGAGGTAGAATATCATCAAACTGGACTGACTACCTCTTACTCTCTCACAGTTCTTTCAGTACAATTTCAGATGCTATTATTACAGGTAGCACAGCACTAGTCAAGGCTCACATGTCAACATCTGTGGTAAAGGTGTCCCTAAAAATCTAATCAAATATGATAGGTCGCAAACCAAACATGCCTCTGTGTGATGACCCTGGTATTACCTGAAAGTTGGTCTCCTTCCATTAGTGCCAAGATCCCTAATGTAGCAAACTTGTGATCTGTGATTTGAGGGTGCTTTCTCTGCTGCATGAGTGCCCATTCATAGCGGGGGGGGAAAAAAAAAAAGCCTTTGTACTCCATGAAAAACGGGATTCTAAATATAGAGTTGTCTGGCAGCAGAAATTAAAGCTGAATTCAGCTTAGTTTTGCGCCTGTGCCAAACTCCATTTACTTCAGTGGAATTACCTTGAACTGGCAGCAGCTTCATGGAAATCAGAACCTGGCCCAGCTGACCAGATGCTAAAAGAGCTTTTCTCCTTTCTAAGGAAACTGAGTTGGTAGAGCCTTAGAAAAGCTGACTACATCTGTCTGACAATCAAACAGAAACGACAAATCTGCTGATCACTTCTTTAAAAGAAACACAACAAAACAAAAACCCTCTGTGCTTCTAATGGTGTGTAGGACAATAGCTGGAAATTCAGTCGCATTGGGAGCCAATCTATTAGTGCACGACTGAACCACATCACTCTCTAGCAGAAGGAAGCAGGGAAGGAGCAGAAATGCAAGCTGCACAGCAGTGAGTACATGCACCAAATGGAAATGTTTCTGCTGTTCTTTCACCACTTCTTTTTTTCTCTGAATAAAGCCAGATGCAGTTTAGTAAGCAGCAAGCCATACAAACCTACAACATGTACTTTATGGGAAAACCAGATTCTGGGAACCGACAGTACTGCTGGCAGGTACACACGGCTTTCCTGAGTTTTGATATTGCATATTGCTAAGTATAATATAATTTATAATGCATACCCTACAGCCTCCCCGAAGGTTGAGTCTCCCCTCATTTCCTCTCCTTTTTATTAGCTTCAGTGCACTGTTGCCCATGGCAACACCCACTGGCAGGGATGGGGATTCGGCAGCTCCACAGCCTGACACACAGCTGAAGCCCTAACAATGTCAACCATCAATCAAGTGACTGTTTGTAATTGCCTCCATCTATTTCTCCTGTCTTTCGGTATCTTTGCCATTGTGGGTCAAAATTCAGAAAGTGCTGACTAATGTTATGGTTCTGTTCCTCCATCACAAGGAAGAAAATGAGAGCACATGGCTTGATCTTATCAAACTGTTCTCAGGCAAAATGAAGCAACCTACTGAAACTGGGGGGCCCAATAGTGCATCTCAGAATATCATTTGGTCTCTGAAAGTCATATAGCTCAATCTTTAAAAAACCAACCAAGTAAACAAACAAAAACCTTATCTACTTTTTTTTAAGACTTAGCTTAGGAAACAACGAAAAACATTTTGTGAGAAAAAGATGATTCTTTGGGGAAGCATGTAGTACAGTAAGGAAACATATTTCAAGTCTATTATATTTTAAGATTGTGGAAAACACGTTTTAGCTTCTGCTTATAAACTTGATGATCAGAAACTGTATCTGCATTTCGTTATTTCTGATAGGGAAACAATTTCCTAGTATTTCAGTCAGTTTTGCCAAACTGTCGGAGATATGCACAGGAGACATGATTGTATAGGTTATTTAATCTCATTCTCTGTGTTTTACTTGCTTCCCTGCCTGCTGAACAAGGAGAGCTTAAAAAAAAGCCACATTGAAATCAGCCTAATTCTGTGAATGCATATAAAACATGGGTCCACAAGAGGCAAGGACAAATCACGAGAGCATGTGGAGAAGACAACTGTTACCCAGGACAGTGCTGCTTGGACTTTCCCTTGAGATGCCCAGCGCATCAGCAACAGACAAGTCACCATTTCTTTGCCCCAGCTGTAACTGGAAATTTGGCCTTGAATGAGGCCTCTGGCACTTACAAATACAGTGCGAAAATCTGATGGGCACATGGATTGTCCATAGGACACCCAGAGGTGCCTCACGCTGGTTCAGTGGCAATGCTTTTTTCTAGGAGTCGTACTGCCTCGTGCCAACCGCAGCCTGAATTCAGTCAGGCTTTTGGCCCATGAATTACAGGCCTTAAGGTCTCACAAGAGCCAGGCAGCAGCCCTCATTTTGTCACCAGAAAATGCTCAGGAGAAGATCTGGGTCTTCATCCCCATCCTCAAAGGTAGTTCAGGCTAAACAGTAATTTCACTCAGGATTTCCACTGGTGAAAACACTTACCAAAATCAACCTTTCCTCACAAAAAAAAAAAGAAACCCAAATAAAACAATAATCTAAAAGAAAAAAAAGTTCTACAATTGCAAAGGCTAATCGGGAAGGAGCTTGACACTCAAATCCTGCTTGATTTCAAGCAGGCTTTCAAACTGCAGGTGCATCTGCCCCAGCAGCTGGTGGCGAGTAACAAGGGAGGGCTTGTCTCCTGCCCTTCAGCAAAAGCCCGTTCCATGTGCTCAGCAAGGAAACAAGGATGCCCACTGGGTACAGCCCCAATTTCGGCTTCACTCCTGGGAGGGGCATGGAGCAGACAGGCTTTGGTGGAAGAGCTCAGGTCTCATATGTGCACCCCCCTGGACTAAAGTGCTCCCCTGCAACGTGACACCATGACCCCACCAGAAAACTGAACACTGTTCAAGGCAAGTAGAGGGTACTGGGGTAGAGGTTCTCCTGTGGTTCAGACAGAAGAACCTCCCAAGAACAAGATGTCCAAAAGGCATATTTGGCCATAATTCGAGTAATGAAATTAGACAATTCCCTACCAGCCCAGGACCTACGGACAAACAAGAACAGCTTCATAATGTGATGGAGATGCAGACTTCTGCTTGGCAGGATGTGGTTTTGCTCCTGCTCCAAAGCAGAGTTGCACAAGGTCAGGCAGCAGTAGCTCGCTGAGGTTTAAACTGGATGCCTCATGTGGCAGGCGGGCACAGAATTCTTCACACAGCTCTGTCACAGCCAACCCCTACTATTTACAGGGCCAGGGGTTTTGCCAAAAAGGTCAATTGTATGTTCTGTAACCACAGCGTAGACGAGTATGTTTCATTTTAGCTCAGGTACTTTTTCAGATGGTGTCCTTGGTACAGCAGCTGCATTTTTCTGGTCTGGTGACCTTGTTAACTGATCCTTCTTAGAGTGCACTGCAATCTCATAATGTGCCTGTAGTTACCAACAAAGCCAATACTAGTATTCACAAATTATCTTTGAAAACTGCAACCAGCAGTGCCTAACGTCATTTGTAATATTTAGATGAATTAATTCTAGTGGAAAAACAGGAGTGTTTCAGTCTACAGGCCAAATACTTATTTTCCCTTCATAAAATTAAAACTATTTTAGTTCCTGATAAGTCATTTGTGCATTGAGTGAAATTTTAGAACTGGTTTATTTCAAAGTTATGTATAACGTATTAACAGGCACTTCAATGCTTAGAGTGTTATGGTCAAGAAAATAGAGAGCAAGAAGGTTTTTTTTACTGGCTTTGTCAAAGGAAGAATTTTCAAAGAGTAAAATCACGTGAATGGTTTCTAACACAGCAATGAAGTGGAACATATAACCTGCTGAATTGAGATGCCCCAAAGATTCCCGTCACTGGAATGTGCCAGTATTGGAATACATCCTGTATATTGCTTGTTACCTTTTCTTTCTTGGATTATTTTGTATTTAATCACGAATTTATAAGCATGTTGGCGGCCACTGCATCTTATAGTTTTGTGGGGAATACCGTTATAAACCCTGAACCTTTGCGTGTGGGAAACAACTGACACATGCATAGAAATACTATGTGTCTGTTCTAAGGCAAGTGAATCCCAGATACTTGCAAAATGTGTAACTTAAAAGACTTCTGCATCCTTTTCCTTTTCATTGCATTTTAAAGCCATTACTCTTATTGCTTTGCTTAGTAGATCAAACTATGCTGGTTCAGCTTTCAAAGCATGCTTTTGAAATTAGCAACTTGGTTTTACTAGTCTTTAAAAAAATAAATAATTTTAATGGCTTACTATGATTTTAAAAATTATTATTACTTTTCGTTGAAACTATCTTGTTGGGATCAGACAGAGCTGTATCTATTGATTACTGAATCACACAAATAGAAGATCCTGAAAACATCCAAGACTGAGTGGCCCAGATACAATTTTTGACACGTAACCTTGCAGCACTCATTCCTGGGGGCAAACCAAACTTCTTCACTGGATACATTAGCTGGATACATTCCCTGGATACATTCACTTAGCATTAGTCTGGAATGACCAGAAACTAAATCTGTCTGCTGACTCTAATGGAGCTATTCACGTGTACAGAAATTACAGAGATTATACAGTCTGTGGTCTGGAGTATAACTGTTCAGTAGAAATATCATGGGGGGAAAAAGGCCCTCCAAAGCACAATCACACTGTTGAATAAGAAAAGTTGGAAGTAATTTCTTCTACTTTTGAAAGCTGCAGGAAAGCTGTCGGATTGTGCCAAGGTACAAACATACGTCCTACCTTCCACCAGACTGAACCAACTTTGGATCTTGATGGGCTGTGAAGGGGATGTTTCGTGTTGACAAAGCCCAAGACAGAAGTTAAATGCTTCCTCCTCTGGGCTACCTGTTTAGCTTAGAGCCCGTTTTTACACCACTTACTGCTTAAGGAAACTATTACACTATTACACAACATTTAGAAACATAGGAGCTCATTTTCACTCTTTATTCCTCCCAGTTGCATGAGATCGCGAAACGAGGGAAACATTCTGGCCCAGGCAGCGGTTTCAGGAGGATTCAGCTCTTAGCGCCAGTTCGGAATCGGCACTGCACACGCCGCGTCAGTGCTCGGGAGTCGGGCGCAGAGAGGGCAACAGCAGAGGGCGGGCAGACGCGGAGGAGGCGGCTCCGCTCCCGGCAGCAGCTCCCACTGGCGGCAGGGCGGCCGGCTGGGCCCGGAGC
>VYZQ01047415.1:3446-13747 GCA_013400655.1 Mystacornis crossleyi | reverse complement strand
ATTAATTGTAGAAATACAGTGCTGGAAAGGAAGTATTTTATGGTACTGCCTATCTACTGGGTATTTCTTTACATGAAATATGGCATCAAAATTATGGCACTCTGCAACACTCAGAGTGTTCTTAATGTGAACAATTCTCCATGAGGTTTGAGAAGTTTAGCGCTGATATTTGTAAGTCCTTGATGGCGAGTTGAGATTGGTGAGCCTTGTTGACATGAATGGCAGAGGGGGAGTTCAATAGAAAATATATCTGTACTCCACATCAATTAAAAAAAAAAAGAAGGAAGAATTAAGAAGAGTATAGTAAAGTTGCTACTACTGGCGTTTCTGTAAGTATTAAATACTAATTACATTAGTTAGGTCAAATTTAAAGATAGTGATAGTCTGTGATATGAAGAAAAGTTACTATGTGTCTATTGTAGGGTTCACTTTTCTAGAAAAAGGGTTGTTTTGTAAGAAGCAGTTTCATTAAAATACCAGTTATTTAATTAATTACTTTTTCAATTCTCCAAAGTTGAGAATATCGCTGTACTTTCTTCTCTACCCTCTCAAAATTCCCCTGGTGTTATCACTTTCTAAGAGTTTAGCTGACTAAATGTTCTAGTGCTTATCCCTTAAATTTGAGGTTAATTGGCCTTTGGAACAGCTCACACCAAAAAAAAAAAATATTGCCTGAATTTCATCTTGTTTTTCCACGCTTAATTTCAAATCCTGGACACCCTGGAGCACCGTGTGCGGCTCTGTGAGTCACCTGCTCCCCGAGCCGGTGTCTGAAGCATCCTGGTGCATCCCTAATGGCTCTGCATGGCTGGGTTTGCATGGCAGCTGCTCCTTGGGTGGCTTTGCTGGGGTAAATCTCCTGGGGATGCACAGATGAGCTGCTGAGGAGGCAACAGGATGGATGTCCATGGAATGTCGGGTGCGTGTCAGCTTTATGCAGACCAGAAAGTTGCCTTTGACCCTCGGTTTATGGGAAGTATCTCCAGATCTTCGAGGTTTCAAAGAGGATTTCTGAAGATTAATTGATTTAATTAGACTTATTTCTGTGTTCAGTTGAGGGGAGGCTGTTAAACAACTCCATGAACTCATGCTGATCACTGAATGAATAAATTGTATTGATTAAAACTGGTTCCAAGTCTTTGTGACTTCACTTTCACTGGCCTAATGCAATGAAAAATTGACTGAGGCAAAAGATTCTTTAATAAGATAGAAACAGTAGGTTCTTCACTTGATTCAACTCGAATTTCATGAGCTTTGCTTAAGCAGTCAAGGCAAATTTATGATGTGGAAGGTGAGTAAATAACTGACTTTAGTACTGTAGACAAGAGTTAAATTCTTTACTCAGTCAAGCCTTGATATTTTCAATCCTTAGGCTCATGCAGGCAGAATTCAAGGAAAAAGGAATTCTTAGGAAAAAGGAATTCTTAGGAAAAGACTCAAAGACTGGGGATGACAACAGTCAGAATCACTTCCTTTCCCTCCTCCACTAAGTTTAGCTGTCGTGATTTCTAAAACTATTCTGGGCTTGAAGCCTTGTCCTCCCTTGCTGTGTCCCTGCTCTCCTCTCACACAGAGAAACCACCACTTCAACAGCACTTAGTCTTGGCTCCAGGAGAAAGCTTTGAAGTGCTGCAAGATTGGGAACAAAGAATCTGAATTTTCACTGAAGATTATGTGAAGGAGAACGATTACCCCATGACTCAACCTACATAACTCTTATCACATCACAGGAAAGGATTTCATGCAGAAAATTCCCCCGGCCCCATATTGTTTGGGTTTCATGCTAGCACATCTTTTTAAAGCGATGAGAATAAAAAAGCCAAGGCAAATAGATGTCTGTTAGCAAAGCACAGGAATGTTCCCTGAACCCTGAGGGTTGCTTTGGTTGGATAGAGAGTCCATTTTAGCACTTGGACACATCCAGCATGAGGAATGGTGCAAAAACTTCTATGCCACTGCTATGGCAACCGTGGTCACTGGTTATATCCAAGGGGTGCAGCTCCTGTCCTCCCAAAATCAGCTGTACCCTGTCTCTGCCTTGAAGTCCCTTCTCTTGTCTCCATGATCCTTCTATTTCTGCTCAGAGGAGGGTTCAGATGGAGTTATAGTTTCCAGTGTGCTCCTGTCTCCTGTGTTACACTCGGAATTTTTTTTATGGCTTTTCAAAAGTATTCCAAGGACAAACCTTTGTACATCTGGGCTTCACTTTCTCCTTCAGAGTCACCAATTCTGAGCTGACAAGCTCAGAAATACACAGAATCATAGAATTATGGGATGGTTTGATTTGGGAAAGCCCTTCAAGGTCATCTACCTCCAACTTCCCTGCAGGGAAGGGACACATTGCATTGGGCCAGGGTGCTCCAAGCCTGGCCTTGAGCATTTCCAGGGATGGGGCAACCACAGCTTTTCTGGGCACCCTGTGCCAGTGTTTTACCATGCTCATAGTCAAGAATTTCTTCCTAACATTTAGTCTAAAGAATCTCTTCTCTTTCAGTTTGAAGCCATTCCCCCTTGCCCTGTCCCTCCATACCTTGTCCCCAGTCCCTCTCCAGCTCTCCTGGAGCCCCTTTAGACACTGGAAGGGGCTCTGAGGTCTCCCTGGAGCCTTCCCTTCTCCAGGTGAGCACCCCCAGCTCTCCCAGCCTGGCTCCATAGCAGAGGGGCTCCAGCCCTGGGAGCATCTCCATGGCTTCCTCTGGACTCGCTCCAGCAGCTCCACATCCTCCTTATGCTGGACCTTCGGGCTGGAGGCAGCTCTGAAGGTGGGGTCTCACCTGAGCAGGGCAGAGGGGGATGTGGTGATATTTTTGACTTTGTTGTCATAACCAGTGGTCTCTCCTGTGGTTCCCATAAGGCTCCTGTGGTCATTCACTCTGAAAGACCTGAGTGCCACCAGTTTGCTTTAGTTCTTCGTAGCAAACTCTCTCATGCTNTCTCCCTGGAGCCTTCCCTTCTCCAGGTGAGCACCCCCAGCTCTCCCAGCCTGGCTCCATAGCAGAGGGGCTCCAGCCCTGGGAGCATCTCCATGGCTTCCTCTGGACTCGCTCCAGCAGCTCCACATCCTCCTTATGCTGGACCTTCGGGCTGGAGGCAGCTCTGAAGGTGGGGTCTCACCTGAGCAGGGCAGAGGGGGATGTGGTGATATTTTTGACTTTGTTGTCATAACCAGTGGTCTCTCCTGTGGTTCCCATAAGGCTCCTGTGGTCATTCACTCTGAAAGACCTGAGTGCCACCAGTTTGCTTTAGTTCTTTGTAGCAAACTCTCTCATGCTGTGCAGTGTGCAGCCAGTTTGTCCTCAGGTCACACCTTCCCACTAATTGCTGCCAAAAGTATTTCCTGAAGGTTTGGTTCAGACTTTCCTGCTGGTATTTTGTATTTCTTGGAGTTCAGATTCCTTTATCCTCTTTGCTCCTAGACAGGCAATAATCAGGCACTTGACTAAAGCAAAGGGTAAGGATGTGCTGGCTATGCTGGATGAAGGACACTGCTCCCATCCAAAGCACCTGAAATGTAAAGGTCTTTTCCTCTAACCCAAGAGCAGTCATTTCCCACCAGATGGTGGATTTTGGGAGGGGTGGTCACTGTTCACAGAATAGCTTGTTTCACAGCTGGAAACTGGAAAAGCATAAGGTCTGAAGGGAAATGGTAAATCTGATGTCTTCCCTGCGTACCAAAGACTCTCTTTTTGTATTTTAAACAGTTATAGATTAAGCAGAACAAAACACAAACCATTCTAGATCCAGGGACAAAAATCTTGATTTTTCGGTGCTATCAGGTGAGTGACTTCAGCTCAAATCAAGATCTGCCTTGCATCCCCATATATATGCAAAGGACAGGACAGGACTGACCGTCTCTGAGCCCCGCTCTTATTGTTTCATAACAAAATTCTGATGTTCCAAATCTTGCAGAGTTCCAGTATGAAAAGAGATTGCCAAAACTTTGTGATTTTACCAGGAAGGAGTTACTGTTAATATGTGAGAATCACTGCCTATGTGGATGACTACAGAAGGACTTAAACTTCATCAAAGGCAGGGAGGAAAACTTTTTTTTTTTTTTTTTTTTTTCCCCCCCATTTAAACCAGGGCTGACTGCCTTGTGCTTATTCAGAACTCCACTCTGGCTATGACAGTAGCTTTACTCCTCAGTGACTTACTCTGTCATGACTCCAAAATGTGACTTTATGTCTTTAATTTTGCAGGAGTTTAGAACATTTGGGTAATGTCTCACAACATGTCTTTTCAACTTTTAAGTAGTTCACAGCCCTTTTTCCCCACCTTTTCCTAAGGACCAGGAATGTGGACAGACAGCACCCTCTGCAGTGAACGATGGGGAACTGATGACTTCTGCCAGGGAATTTTATTTTTATTTGCTGTATCAAAACCATCTGTTGGGAGCACTCTTCCACACCCTGCTTTCAGTGGATGAGCAAAACAACAGAGTTTGGAGCTGGTGTGAAAGCTGAGGCAGGCAGTGGCAGCTCAGGATACCTTGAAGCATATGTGATGTGTCGGGGAAGGGAGATGGTGGATAAATGGATTTCAAAACATCCCCAGATTCATGTCATGTGCTGTTTCAGGTGTTATTGCCTCCTTTCCCCCAGGCCGTTACTTCTTGTTTACAAGGACAATCGTGTCTTATGCTGCAGACAGGAGAGTTGAGGTTTTTTTTTCTAAGTTGCTGTTTTATGTGAAATTTGTTAAAAGAATCACAGTCAAGGGACGCATCTCGCATTGCAGAATTGGAATCTGACCCAGACTCCAGGCAAATCTGTGTTGGCACAGCTGTGGTCACCTCTGTACTTTACTCATATTTCCTACCAACAAGGAGTAGGAAATCCCCACTTTCCTGAAAGTGTTTCAGGACAGGTTGGATGGGGCTTGGAGCAAGCAGGTCTAGTGGAAGGTGTCCCTGCCCATGACAACAAGATGGTCTTTAAGGTCCCTTCCAACCCAAACCATTCTCTGATTCCATGTTAGAACATGAGAAAATTTGGAAAATACTCAATAAATGCTATTTTCTGCTTTTTGAAAAAATGTTTTGGCTCGCAAATCTCTTCCATGATCTTTTTCAGGCTTTCCAAAATATTCTGTTTTTAAAGTCATAGAGAGGTCTGATTTCATTGAGACTAGCTCAGTCCTGGTCCTGGTCAAAATTATATTAATAACGGTTTTATCTGGTGGGTTTTTTAACTGTGGAATGCTAGCACTTCCTCATAACTGAAAGTATGTCGGAAATATGGGTTATCCCTCTTTGATCTGAAGTTTAATTGAAACAAATGCACCTTAATGTCCCTTGTTTTATATGGCCATGTATAAAATTTTATGGTTTAGTGGGTTTGACTCAAGTTGTGAACTGACACAGAGAATAAAATAAAATTATTCACTTTTAGTGTTTCTCCTCATTCTACCCAAAATTATGTAAGTCACTCCATCCCAGATCAGACCAAAGGAGGACACAGGGTGACATCCCACCTCTGAACATAGTGTGTGAAGGTAGTTGCAGGAGGTACAGAGCAATTCCTCCTCCAGCCTTCCAAGCTTCTGACAATTTGATATTTAAAGCAATCATTTACTATGCCATGGTCAATAAATCAACTTCAGGATTTAATTTTTTTTTTTTGTCTTTGGTTTGCTTTGTAGCTGTTTTTTTTTTTTTCCTTCCTAGTGTTGGTTGAACAAATTCAGAGTGATTGTTCCACTCGTCAAACAAATTCTTTTAGTTTTTTTTCTTGACATAGCCATTGAAAAGACTGAGGGATGCTGATGTGCCCTTCAAGACCCTCAAAAAACCATTTTGGCAAACACTGCAAATTCTTCTTCATTACATTGTAATGAAAAATCTGGTTTTAGTTGACTAAACATATCCCAACACTCATAGCTAAAGATGGAGGGAGAGAACTGGATTTCCTCATGCTTTCATTTTTTGAATTACAGGCACCATGTCTTAGGATGATCACACACAAACTTATTTCTAGGTAAGATGTGGATGAAGGCTGTTACAAGGTCAAGGAATGATCCCCATGTAGCTAGAAACACTTCAGTGTGGAGAACGTGGTGCCACTCAATATTACATGGAAGGAAAACCCCTCCAAGGAAAATCTTAAAGCAATCTTGTTTTCTAGCTCTAGCAATGTGTGAAAGCAAAGCTGTTTTCCTTGGCTTTGCTCTGATGAGTCATTGTAGAGTAAAAGAAATATCACTCGCATATTAAAAGTGAAAAACATCACCAGGTACAGTTTTGCCTGTACAGGCTGCTTAGACTTGCAAATACTGCTGATGGACAAAGGAAGAAACTATCATGAGCAAAATCCAAGAGCAGGCTACAGAAGGATTTCTGCTTAAAATCCTCTGTCAGGTGAATTTTAGAATCTAAAATAATACTAATGGTGCTGACCTCCTTTGTAAAGTGCTATGTGATTTTCTGGACAAGAGGAATATGCAAGGTAGACTGTTGTTATTATTATTATTATTATAATTATTATAGAATTATTACTCTTATTCCAGAGCTATTGAGTACATCAAGCGGCAACTAAAATCATTACCTCAGCATAGAAATTTCCCTACAATATTTATATTTTCCTTTTATAAACTAAGAGCTTTTTCTGTTTTACTTCTCTTTGTCACTTTTACCTCCTTCTTCTTGCTCCTATAAGTATATATTTTATTTTCTTCCAGATTTGGAGTAGCTTTACCACCATCATGTTGTTCCTTGGATCTTTTCAGGCTCAACAATCTGTGTCTTGTTTGGGGTAAAGCTCTGGGAAAAAACTGAGGTGTAAAGCAATGTTTAGGTGAATTTCCACGTGTTGCAGCTGGGCATGCAACACCTTACAGTACAGAGGACTCCATGCGATTAGACTGGAGATGAAACTAAAGTGATTTTTCCCTGCAGTGGATTTCAGCAACTAATACAGCAAAAAATGTGTCTGAATTCCCTTAAGGATTTAAATCCTTGGTCTTCTAGGATACTCAGATTTCTGCCAGCTTCTCCTTTAGTTCTTTCCCTTTTTGTTCAAAAGAGATGGACATTTGTGTACTTTTTCTCCTAGAAAAATTTTACTCCATTGCTAGATTTATCATATTCTCCTGACCTGTAGCAGTGCCTTCCTACAGGGAACAGGCAGGATGGCTCAATCTGACATCAGTGCTGCAGTGTTTGTTCATAATTATTTATATAATTACGTAAGTTCTGGGATAGAACTTGCTGTGGAGGAAAGAGAGGTACAGCCTCCTACGAGAAATATCAGCTCTCAAAATCTTGTCTGAATAACCCAGCAAAGCAAGTTTTACTGTCCTAAAATCTTCCTCATGGACTCTTTTTTGATAAAACCCCCCAAAAACTCAAAGTGTAATTGAAGTAAAGATGACAGAACGTGTGCAACACTAACACTGCCTGGATCCCCCAGACAGACTGAGACCACAACCTAAACCTCTGCACTGGGCTTGAAGATGGTATTTGCCTCAAATTTTGGACATTACCCATGACACAAAGGCTTCAGAAATCTTTTGTCCAGGACTTTATCTCCTTCTTGCAGCCCAAGAAATCAACCCACAACCATATGCAGAATGGAGAAGGAAGATGTTACTGACAGTAAAGGTCATCATCCCGAAGACAAGAAAAGATTCATTCTACCCTCTGAGGTCCATTTTTGGGAATTACCTTTTTATTTCATGTTTTTGCATGGGTAAATGTTTCCGTACCTGGAGCATTTGAGTACATACAATCCACCACATGGAAATGTGGAAATGAGACTCAAAAATATCTAGATTTATATCAAGACTGAGGATTGTGCTGCTGTGCTTGGGCACTGTCTGCCCTTGAAGGTAACACGGAGTTGCACAGCTGGAGAAAAATACTGTGAGTGATCCTTCTCGATAAGGCCCTCCCTAGAAAAACTTAGGGTAGTTCAAATACAAGAGAATAAGGCTTTAAAATCCTGTATGATTTTAAATTTTCCACTCTGCCTTATCCTGACTAAAGCAGGCAGGATCACACACTTCATGCATTTTAATAAGAATTTCAAATAGCTGCTTTGAAGTCCTTGAGGGAGCAGAACACCGAGTGACCACTTTGGGTGTTGTTGACTCGTTTGCGAGCATTGATGATCTCCTCGCTGCTCCTTCATTTACTCTGCCTGTCAATTAGGCTGTCATTGTTCTGGAAGTTACAGTAATTGGCAGGTTGTGCAGACACAGCTGACAGTCACTGCACACAAAGGTGGGGGAGGATGAATACATTTAAATATATCTGCATAGTGAAAATGAGCCCCTAACAACAGCAAATACAGACAGCCTTAAAATAATTTTGAAAATAGACCACAGTCAAGGAGAATAGCCCGAAGTATTCCACTGATTGCAATCTGGGAGTCTGACAAGGAGACAAGAGGAGCGTTCAGCAGCCCAGGACGCAGAGAAATCTGGGGATATTTGGCTTCTTATCTATCAAACACATTTTGAGTGATTCTGTTCTCTGCCTGGCAGTTCTGCTGCTATTTTTGAAAGGCTACAAGCAAGGCTGAGCACTCAGGTTGATTTTGGCGTCTTAGGTCCTGTCTGTGAAGTAGGAGTGTTATTGCAATACTGATCTCTGCTCTCTGGTGACCAGCGACAGGACCAGAGGGAACAGCTGGGGATTTGTCAGGGAAGGTTCAGGTAGGATATCAGAAAAAAGTTCTACACCCACAGGGTGGTTGGGCACTGGAAGAGGCTGTCATGGCCCTAAGCCTGACAGAGCTCAAGGAGCATTTGTGAAATGCTCTCAGGCACATTAAAGCCCTGGTGTTCCTACAAGATCTGCACTGCTCACCTGGAAAACTCCCCCTGAACTGAATAGAGGAGCCAATAATAATGTTTTATATCTCTCACCAAACTGTAAGAAGCAGACAGCAATTAAACTCCCGTACTAGGTAGCATTCAGTCCAGAGTTTGGTCGAATTCATATGAAGTTGCTGAGCCCTCGGGTGGGCAGGATGCCCATCACAGCTTTACCCATCAGAACTACAGACGGATAAATAAAAGCTGCTTTACAGAGGTGAAGCAGAGTAGTCTGGTTTTACATCAAGAAGTAGATGCAGAGGCAATTAAAATGCATAGAACTTGCATCAGCCTAGAGCAAAGATAAAAGATGCTAAAGAATGAGGAAAAATAAAGTATTTAAGGATTGGGCATTGAGAGGAAAGAAAAAATAATGGAAACAAAACAAAATAGTGGAGGGTAGGGATTTGATTGCTTCATGTCTTTTAAATTAGGGAATACCTTTTATCTAGATTGAGGATTTATCTTGGACAGATTTGGCCCGGAAAGGACCATGGTCTTGTTTTAACCTTTGCAGGTTTTGTGATAAGAATTACTGCAAGGGGTGGGAGGCAGATTCAAATTTAATTCAGCGGTAGCTCTCCTTCCTGGACTAACCCACACTGATCTGGCATGAGAGCCACAAAAGGAACTTAAAGAAATAACTCTGATAGCAAATTAATATGAACATTTTGCTGCTTCTTTTGGTACTCCTGCTCTTAGACACTCAAGGGAGCTGCATCATCTGTTGGGCTGCAGCTGGTCTTCAGAGGCAGGCTTCTGTGAACCAGTTAATATTTATTGTCTTTATAATCACAGTTCTGGGGCTGAGTTATCACTTCATGCCTGCACATTTTGAAAGTTGCATTTGCTCGCCCTGGTTAAGGTTGGAGTTTTGAAAAACAGGACTAGGATCCCAACTGTTTCATCAACAGAAGCCCAAGTCTATGTTCCCTGATTTAATTTTGCTGCTGGAATAACTGCTGTTTTGTATGCTCATGTGTTAAAATTACAGGGTCCTGAAAGTTGTTACAAATTAAAAATAGTGACGATGTTTGGCATTTTCCTGCATCACTTCTTTGTATTCTGGCACAGCACAGCAAAGTATAAGAAGACTGCAAACCTGGCCCATCTCTATGTCTTGTTCTCTCCCCTACAAATTGCACCTGTTTCCCAGAAATGATAAATGAAAAATCTTATTTCTCAAAGAATAAAATGAATTTAAATGGAGCTAGTGAGTACAAAGTCTGAAAAAAAAAAGGACTAAAGTTTTGTAAGAGCAAAATAACCGGGTTTGCACACAGAAACAAAATTGCATTTTCTGAAAATCTGGAGAACACTTAGTTTAAACTAAACAACCCCAACATTGCACTGCATTGTCAGTATTTATTTACTTGAAATCCCCCAGTAATTACAAAGCTCTCTAGATGGCAATGTCAACATTTTTTCAGAAAACCATGCAGGTGCCTCTCTCCATCCGTTACCTGTCATTTCAGACTAAGGAAACT